>VFFE01007704.1:274460-543695 GCA_008921705.1 Burhinus oedicnemus
GGAGGAGGGTGGGAAGGGGGAGCCGGGAAAGGAAGCGAGTCCCCGCCCGAGGAACAAGGGGGGAGCTCGGGAGTCTCCGGCTGCGTCCGGCAGCGGTCGGGATGAGGCGGGGCGGCGCAGAACGTCAGCGCGCCCGCCGAGCCCGCGCCCCATTGGCTGGGGCGCGGCGCCCTGGGGGCGGGGGGCTCCCTGGCGGCCCTTGCCCGGCGGCCGCGGGCTGGGGGTTGCAGGTTTATTTATTATTATTATTAATATTTTTTTTAACCGCCTCCGACTGACTTTGGCCCATCGCACGCAGCTGCTGCGGGGCAGCCCGGCTGCCGGCTCGGCGGTGTGCGGAGGTCAAGGTGGGGGAGCCTAAAAAATGCCGTCAGCCCGTCCGTCCCGGGGGCGGGGGGGGCGCCCCCGGCCCGGCCCGGCCCGGCCCGGCCCGGCCCGGCCCGGCCAGGCCCGGCGGGAGGCGACGAGTGGCCCCCCGTGCTCCCTGCCGCCGGCTGCTCCCCGGGGGGCTCGGTGCGAGGTCACACCGACTCCGTCGTCCCTCCGAGGGGTCGTCCTCGGTGAGAGCGCCTCTACCGAGGAGTTTCAAAGGAGAGGCCCTTACCGCCCGGGGGGGGCGGGAAGAGGGTAGGCAAATTTTTCAGAAAGGTGCCTTTAAAAGGCATCGAAGCAATCCATTACATCGCTGTCTGTATTGTTGCTGGGTTTTTTTTCTTCAGTGGTCACGGGGACGCTTCAAAATATTTCGTGTCGTGGACCAGTCCAATTAACATAAAACAAGCAAACGGCTCAGGGTGGAAAGTGCAACCGGGTGCTTGGTTAAGGGGCGTCCCGGCACAGTCGTGGTCCTCGTGTTAAACTGCCAAAATAAGACTGTGCAGGTAAGGTTGAAGAGGGGGTGGCAACGTAGGCAATTTCAGCAGTTGCACAAATTGATAAAGCTGAATAGCACATCCCAAATGTGTGCGGTGGATGGTCAGAGACATTACTTATTAGCACGCTTGAAACGCAGAAGTACAGCTTGAGGAATTAAACTCCCAAACCTTTGGTAAGTGTTAAAAGCAAAGGTAACTTCAAGAGAAATGCAGTTCTGTTAGTTGATCACGGTCAGATGATGTGGAAGTCATCCGCAAGGTTCCCAAGGTTTGTATTTATCTGAAGTTGTATAGCTTGATGAAAAACCTTTTGTGCAACTACCCCTGCCCTAATTTCTCTTACAGAGAAGAGATTAGTTTGACTGAAAAGAATTTTTTTTAATGTTTTTCTTTCAGGCACAGGAAAGAGTTCCAAATTAGCACCCCACTGGCAGAAGTGGTTGCAATGTGAATTCCTTTCTAGCTGGCTTAGCACCATCCACCTAGCAAAAAACACGACTGGGACAAATGCTGCTGTTCTCTAGCAAGCAATGAGTTGACCTGGGAGTAGGAATAGGATATTGTACATCAGCACAGAAAAAACAGCATAAGAATATAAGAAAATGGGATAAGTGAATGGAAAGAGTTAATACAATGAGTAAAGAAAAACAGGTTTCCTGGAATCGCCATAGTTTGAGCTTTCAGTGTCTGGAGAGCAAGAAGTGCTCAAGATTTTTTTTTTTTTCTGAATTTGAATTAAGGCTTTGATGTGGTGGGCAACACTGGTAAAAGCTTTGGAAGACTTTTCACCAGCTATTGAAAATAAGATACTCACCTTCTGTTTCCACTTAGTTGCTCATCCAGCATACTGTACAATTTGTCAGCAGGTGCTAAAAAGCCAAGGTTCATTTGAACAATTTTGAAGGCTGTATGACTGAAGTTTGTCCCTTCCCCTGTCCCCAGCATCTGCTGAATTGCAGGAGATGCTGGTTTTGGTTTTTTCCAACACATGGATGCCCTGAGCTACGTCCCCCACTACAAGAGCCTCTCATCACTGTGAATGTGATTGAGATCGACTAGTTGCAAGTTGAGTTCTTCATCTGCAGCAAAGGTGGCCCTTACAGAGAAACCTTCAACAGCCAAATATGTTCATATTCTTTGCAGTGTTCAAAAGGATTATAGCAATACAGTTGTGTTCACGCTCATGTTTAGGATGCAATTTTTACTGAAGGGTGAGTTAAAACAGAGAGACAAAGATAGGAAAATGACATTATGACCAAGTTACTTAACACACTGTAATAAAACAAGGATTTAGTTCACAGGTATCCACCTTAGATATCAAATACCAGATTTAATGTTTTGAAATTAGGAAATTAAGTTAATTAGTCTGGTTTTTCTTGATCATTTTAGGCTTGAAACTAAAAAAAACCTCAAAACCCAACAAACAAACAAGGTGTGAATTGTCTATGTGGAGAACATTGCACATTGAAAAGTTGTGTGAGTTTGCCTACTTTGGAAGCCTGTCGCTAGGGAATGGCCATAGTCTCCATCCTCAACTCCTACTTTGCTTGTCTAGGTTTTTTCTAGGCCTGCAAGTATTTTTGCACCAATTGTGTGGTAAATGCAGGAAAGGAAAAAATATTATTCTTTATGTAAAAGATATTTTAAGGATGCTGTGACCTGCTAAGTATCAGTAGTGTTAAGGCCGAGATTCAAATGAGTGTTTATTTCAGTTGTACACCAGGAGTTTTAAAAACTATAGAGGCTGAAATCATGCTTGGTTTCTGTACCTATTTTATATATATATATATATAAAAAAGCATTTAATTTTATGTAAGCGAATTGTTCAAAAAGATTTACACCCCAGTAAAATAAATGCCCTAAGAGAAGTGGTGTTTCATTTGAATGTCCTTTATTTTTCCTTGTATTGGGTCTTACTCCGGTTGGATGGTCACTCTAAAATCAGTATATGAATGCACAAATATCTTTATTCCTGTCAGAGGTCTCTTGTGAGGAAAGAAGCTTGCCCAGTGCCTAGCCTTCAATATCCAGGCTGAGAAGTGTCACATATCACCTCATGTTTCATCCCTAAAGGAAAATGCAAACTGGATACTGCTTGAGTTCTTTTCCTGCAGCGTTTGCTGTCCACTTAATGAAGAAAACAAAAAACAAGTTTGCCCCATTTTTATAAGGCATTAAAGAAAGCAGGGCAACAGCTTGAATTAAAATCACTGATATTTACAAGCTTTCAGGAGAAACTCATTATTTTGGACAAGCTACTAGACAGGAGATGATACTGACCTGTGCGGTCAATCTGAGTTGTCTCCTTGCTCAGAACCAAAAAAAGCCTTCATTTATTAAAAACAAACAAACAGAACCCCCCAAAAACACAAATCCCACCCAACAACCAGGTTTTTACAATAGAGTTCTCATAGTTGTTCACGAGCTTCACTATTCATTTCGCAAAACAAAACGCAGAACACAAAAGATAGCGTGAGGACAAGACTTCCACATGGAAAATGCTTGAAGGGAAAATGCATGTGGACTTCTCTCTCTTCAACCTAGCCAGCCAGCCTGTAAGAACTGCCTCTGACAAATGTTATTTTTCTGCAGCAGGCTTTTGGGGGATTCCAAATGAATCTATAAAACAAGGCAGAAGCACTAGTAGAGAAGGCCATGCTGGTTGTTACTGTGCTTTTAAGATGACAAGGCTTCTTTTAAGTTTGTAGCAGTTAAGGAAAGCAATCAAAGTTATTAATGTGTACCACCTCCCAGTTGCTATCTGGTTTCTGATCTAAATGGTGCTTGTGTTATAGCAACATTTGTCAATTTCAAATTATTCTCCAAGCACAAGATGCATCTCTTACCTGTAGACTAGCACCGAGGCATTTTCCAACTGTTATCATTATTATCTCCCTCTTTTCTGCAGAAGCATCCATGTCTTTTTGAAAAGTTGTCTCAAACAGTACTAAGCCTACGTGCTCCACTTCCTTATACTATAAAATCAAGTTCTCGTTTCATTGTATGAGTTCTGTCAGCTTTTGAAACTTCTGCCTTTGCTTCTTCATTGTTATCCTGGTTTAGGCTGGGATAGAGTTGACTTTCTTACTGGCAGCTAGTATGGTGCTGGATGTTGGATTTGGGATGTGAATGGTGTAGACAGCACACTGATGTTTTTGGTTGTTGCTAAGCAGTCAAGGCCTTTTCTACTCCTCACACCACCCTGCCAGCAAGCAGGCTGGGAGGGCACAAGAAGTTGGGGGTGGGGACACAGCCGGGACAGCTGACCCAAGGGATATTCCATACCATATCACATCATGCTCAGTATATAAAGCTGGGGGAAGAAGAAGGACCATTTGGAGTGATGGCATTTTGTCTTCCCAACTAACTGTTACATGTGATGGAGCCCTGCTGTCCTGGAGATGGCTGAACACCTGCCTGCCCATGGGAGGTAGTGAATGAATTCCTCGTTTTGGTTTGCTTGCGTGCATGGCTCTTTCTTTAACTATTAAATTGTCTTTATCTCAACCCATGAGTTCTTCTCACTGTTCCGATTCTTTTCCACATCTCACCGTGGAGATAGTGAGCGAGTGGCTGCGTAGTCCGAGTTGCTGGCTGGGGTTAAACCACAACAATTGTTTTTTCTGCTTTTCTGAAAACCAGTACAATTTTTTAGTATCTGATAGCAGATGAACTATCTGTGACCTATGTACAATCTTGCCAGTCTACTTGAAAATATTTTTTCCATACTTCCACTGGTAAGACCCTTCACATTCTTACATTTCCTTATAAACTTTGCCATTGGCAAAGTGGGAGCAGCACTGCCAGGACCCGCTAGGACGTAACATTTCACAGATACTCTTTAGTTAGTACCTGCAAGGAGATGTTTAGTACACTTACATCAAAAACTGTACAGGGCCAGTGATTGGTGGTCACTACAGCTGAAGTTTTCCTGCTCATGTGGTCTTGACTGTCAAATCTTAAGCAAAGAATCAAGCAGGTTTTTAATAAACTACAGACCAACTTGTGTGGTTTTGCATATCGCTTCCCGAAAATGTTAACCATCCTGATTTTATTTATAACCAAGCCACATTTTTTTTCATTCTCACCATTTCAATGATGTGATATATCTATAAAAATCCAGCTCCCAGTTCTGCTACGTGGCATGTACTGACTTGTCAATGTCAAGGACACTTCTGTTATGTGTAGAAATTACACCAGCCGTCTGATGTTTTATAGACTATTGGTGGTCTATATGCCATCTGTTGACTAACCTCAGCCTAATGAAGTGTTGGTTTTTCTTTTTACACTTAGGCACTCATAATTCTACATTATTGTACAATTATTGGCAGCTGAGCCACTCAGCTGCATCTCAGACAAGTCATCCCATTGCCTTTGCTATCCAGGTTTTCAGAAACGCTTGTTCTCTCCATAAGGAAGTATGCATACACGTATATGGACACACGCGTGCACACCTTGATTTCAGATTTTCTATCACTAGCATTAACATTGAAGCCATACTGGACTTTCAAAGAGTATTTTCCGATTTGTCCAAGATTTCCTGCAAAGAAATGTGTGCAGTGCTTCAGAGGCTTTCTGAAAGAATTGAATTTACTGTGCCTGGTTGAAAACAACACGCACATTCATTATAAGGTCACAGCCTACCTGGTTCATATCCAGATATCCTAACAGTAGGACAATGGATGCTAAAGCCTCTATAAACGATTTACTCCTCTTTTTTAATCAGTTATTCCCAAGGTGACATGACCTCTTATTCTGCTTGTAAAAAACCTTTCCTTTACACATTCTGCAGTGTGCTCCTCACTCCACAACAGATGAAATTACATATTCTTGATCATTTAACTTTTGTATACCACTGTTTTCATCCCTGAATTTTTGAAGACTATGCTTTGATTAGGGTATGCTTCCAGGTAACTAAAGAAGAGGGACGTGATTCTATTTTTTTTCCCCTGAGTAAGAAGACTGGCAACACTAGATGAGTTCATCTCAGTTGATGAGGAGTTAAATATGTCTCCTCCATCTTTCTTTAGCTTTAAGAGCATTTTAGGAAAAAATCTCAAGAGACAAATCATTTTCCTCTTCTTATTGATTTTCACCTTCTACTGTCTCACATGTTAATCCTTAAAAGGAAGACCATCCGGTTTCAATTCTTTGTAAGTTCAAGTTAAGAAATTGGGCTCCAGCAATCTAAATCAACTGAAACAATGAAGAGTTAACATGGCTGGCTTAAAAGCTAAAGTTGTAACACAGTTGTTGCTTACACTTCAGAAAGCATAGAGAGCTTAACGCTGTACGTATTTCCTTCTTAGGCTTCCAGAATCTTGCTTTCCTAGTTTTGGCTCTTTACGCAACTGAACGGTGCAACCATGTGTCGTATCATTCCCATTGTTCTGAATATACCATACTGCCAAAAACCTCTACATACAAACCGTGTTAACCCCTAAAGGAGAGCTTCTACATCAAGGCTGACATCCAAGTAGGTCTGCCCATTTCTTGCTCCTGTTCAATGACGTTATAGAACAAAAGATTGCCAACAGCAAGGTGGGCCACTATCAAGCTGATGTTGCCAACGCTATCAACAATCTGCGTGTGTATGATTACTACTGGACAGTATTCCAACCTCATGACATTTTGGGCATTGAAGGCATCAGTGATATCTTATTTGATCATGATGTACAGACAACTTGTGTCAGAACAACCTCTTCCCTTCATGCCTAAAAAGCACTAATATGTCCAGAGAAAAAAATGTACTGTGCATCCAGAAAAAGTGTACCATACGTATCTTTAAATGCAGACCACTGTTCTGTATCATCATGATGGAAACTCAGCAAAGTAGGTCACCAATTAAGCTAAGTTATTACACTAATGATTGCCAATAGATCAGCAGACAGCCTTACATTATGTCACTGATTTATACCAAGCGTTTTGACACACCCCGTACTACATTTATGAGAAAACTGTTCACTTAGTATCAAAGCGGTGTTAAGTCCAGTTGACAATTATCCTTCTGCTTTAACAGTAATAGTCTGTTAATTGTACTGGCTTGCCCACAATCAGTTGTCAAAATAGCGTGCAAGAATTGGCATAGAGCAGCGCACAAGAGTCATGCGTAAAATAGAATTGTAATTTATGAGCCTAGACAAAGTGAAAAGTCAATCAAAAGTGAAGCTTAAAACAAATGGCATTCTGCTTCAAGAGTTCTCTCGCAGAAGAGGGCATTTAAATCAGTTCTGCTACTTGTGTACTTGGATGTGTGTAACTTCATCAGCATGCTGGTTTAGAGTTGCCCAGATTGGAAAGCATCTTGGATGCCTATGTCTGTATCACTTCTGTCAATCAGTATCTTGTAACAGGGACTGAAGGAATTTGAGTAATTGCTTATGCAACAAACAAACCAAAAATGCATAGTTCCTTTTCTATACACAGAACTTAATTGCAGTTTGAGTCATTTGAAAACTGACAATTTCAAAAAATATTGACAATACTTTTGCATCTGGTGCTAGGAAGTTAGTTTTGATAGCAACCTATGTAACTCATAAGTTTGTTGGTTTTATATGACTTAAGTCTTCATAGGTTGATGGTTCCCCAAGAATGGATTCGGTCTCTG
Source organism: Burhinus oedicnemus (assembly GCA_008921705.1). Taxonomy (NCBI): domain Eukaryota; kingdom Metazoa; phylum Chordata; class Aves; order Charadriiformes; family Burhinidae; genus Burhinus; species Burhinus oedicnemus. Next base: position 281,943 of record VFFE01007704.1, read on the forward strand.
CTGACTTTACTGCTCTGAAAGAGCAGTATAGGTTTTTCAGCCGGGTGATACTTACAATTGGACCTTGAGGTTTTCCAGGTTCATTGGAGAGCTCAATAAAGAAACTCTTCCAAGACATACAGGGTTTTCAGTCAGGGTACCAGTAAAGGCTGTTCTGCTGCAGTGGATCTGGACTGCATGAGTGTCCAAACAGACCCCCCCAAAATTTGTTTCATTTGGAAAGAACAGATTTGTTCAGAATAAGGCTTTCCAGATTCCCAAGGAGACTTATTGAGACCCATGGCATGGTTCCCCATCACAACCTGCTTGCTGCAAGAGGTCATCTCTGGTATCAAAGCCACATTTTGCAATCTGATTTATTTATTCCTATGTATATACATATATGATGATTTCTCTTTTCCCTTGGTTTTCTCGAGGCTTTGTCTCCAGCTTGGTGGTTTTAGCATATCCTTCACTTTCTGCAGATATTTCACTATTGCCTGTGGTCTCTATACATAATATGTGATTTGTTCAGATCGGTAAGTGAATGGTTTTGTTTAGGGAGGTCAACTTCTAGGTGAGGATTTGTCATTCCTTCGTACCAGTTGGCCGACATTGTCATCCTAGTTGATTATGCTATTAGCTAGACAGTGGCAACAGATGTTATTCCTGACATTGCTTAGTCTTAATGAATTTTATGAGGGTGCACAGCCATGAATTCCCAGACTTGCCTCCTTCCAGGAGCTGCTGTAATAGGAAAGAACTGGCCAATGTGGAACAAAGTTTCCTAGTGTTTCCTTTGCTGATAATCAGAAAGTCAAATTCCTTGCCACGCCTGGGAAGGCACTTGGCTTCAGCAGAAAAAAAGAGCAGCAGCTGCAGCAATGTTCTGTGGATAGAGGACAGTAAATGAAAGTTTTTTATTTTTTGCTGTCCTCTCCAATTTTTCAATTAGAAGACAAGTCCTCTTTTATTTTCCTTCATCCTGCTTGGTATATCCCCTTTTCCCCATTGTACCACAGTAAGCTAATTGAGCAAAATGCAACTGTTGTCAGCATTTTGCTCCTCATGTGCTTGCTTTCTTCTCTTTTCTCTTTAGCAGCTAATTTCATGGGTAGTCCCAGTTTCCTATTTTTAATTGAACAGGCTACTTGGAGTGGAACCCTTGGGCACAACAGTGGTAAGTTTTTGATGTTGACCCTGAAAGGTATCCAGCACATACTGCTATCGGCATGTTAACCCCAGTTAGAGCCAGTTGCTTCCTCAGACGTTCAGTAATTGGGAGACCATTCAGGACCTGCGGAGTCACTCAGTGTTCCACATTCCCTCCAGGGTCTCAGCTGCTGTTTCTAAAGACGGAAACGCAGAAGGACTTCCAAGTCTTTCTAGCCCTTAGCCCCTTTGCCAATACTTGTACCCAAGACTGAAGACATCATCTGTGCATGCTTTCATTCTGGGATAAAAGGCTGTTCAGTTTCTATGTGAAACAAGTTTACAGATCACGTGCTCAGCATGGCTTACGCTGTGTCCCTACCTCTCAGTTCTCACTGAGGAGGCGCAGATAATGTGGGACAGGAGCAGGATTCAGTTGGCAGCACTCCCAGGAAATGCCTACAAACTTCTAGGCCTTAGCATAATTGTAGGACAGAAGCTATTTTTTGCATTTTGCTAAAATGATTCTGCCCTTTGGTACAGATTAATAACCCAAAAGAATCCTTTTACAGGTAGAAGGCTACATCCAGTCATTCTAGTTGTCATTGTCATTAGTGCATAGCCTTGAAGTTTCACCAATTTTCTCTTTCATATCGATAAGAGGTGGGAAATGACTTTTTGACAGTAAATCTCTAGCAATAGAGCAGCCAGATCAGGAGCAAGTGGGATGCAATAGACATGGATTTCAATTCATTTACTAAGCAGATTTTTAATGTTTTTACCTAAGCCCTAAAATTGAAATTATCAATGTTTCTTGGTGAAAGATTTCATATTAGGTCTCAAGAAGCAATTACTTGAAATGTTGCTATGGAAATTATGTGCCTAAATTTCTTTCCTATTTACTGCTTTCACCTAATAGAAGTATTTCCTGCATGACACCTACAGACTATATTGGCCCAAGTTTCCCCTAGACTTACACACTTGTCCAATAGGTTTGGAAATTTGCGCTTTTAAGAAGTTTTTGATTTGTCATGTCTGCATGGGCTTTACAAAGGTGCCTTCCATAGGAACTACAGCAGCTCATGTGACGACTTGTCTTTGAGGCATGCAGTGAAGATTAGGTCCAAATTGTGTCCTCTAGCTAAATATGGAATTTTAGCATCTTCATCACACTATGGAGACTGCATGACAAATGACCATTTCATTATAAAAGCAACTTTCCATGCTTGGGTATTTCAGCTAACATGTTGCTTCATGCTCCGTCTGCTCATTTAGAACATTCTTCACAGGCTTTGATTGCTGGGTTGAGCCATGAATCAATACCGCTGCTATCACAACCTGCCCCTACATTTTGTCAGAAAAAAAGCAATACATACTGCATTTTGTCATTTTACTGGCATTCCATTCATGTCTGTTGTGTGGAATTTGATTACTTTGAATTATTATCTATTTCTGCTATTGACTACAGTGACTAACTTCTAAACTTCTGTAATAATTAAAAGCCAGGTCTAACAACAACGCGATATAAAAATTGTTGTTATGTTACAGGAGAGGACCAAATCGAGTCAGCCATCTTGAAGGTGATACTAGTTTTATTAAACTTTTAGTTCACCTAGAAGTAATAATTTCTGATTTAACTCTTTGCCCTTTTGAGTAGGGTAAATATCAAAAGATATTGCACAGGTTTGACAAATCTCTCATACCGCAAAAACATTTTCTTTCTTACAAATGCAGATAATATTAGTCTGTAAGAAGGTAGAATTGAAAGACCTGTAGGAACAGATCTACCGTCATGCTATTTTCTTGAACAAGTGTCGCCCTGTGACTAACTAGGGCCTAAACCAACTTTCAGTACTTTAGTTAGAGTACTTAGTACTTAGAGTACTTTAGTTATCTTACTCAGTAATTCCTTTTTTTTCACTGGCTTAACTTTTTTCATATTTCATAGCATGCGAGGAAGTTAGCATGTGGCTTTATCCTTTTGAAGTAAAAAAGAATTGTATTTCCAATAATTTCACTCCATATGAACATCTACAAGTTTTATAATTACTCACAAGCTCTCAAATTCTGTGCATCACTGTGGGTTTCACCTGTTGTATCTTCTGCTGTATTTGATAAATGTAACTGCTATTTAACACAACCGTTCTGTTTTAAATCTGTTATATATAACATTCAAAGACAGAAATACTTATACTGACTTTTCAAAACATCTGGTGGACATTTTTAGGGGTTTTCCCTAAATACAGTACCAAACCCAACAATGAAGGATTCTAAATAATTTCCTATAATGAAGATTTGTATACAAGGGTTTTTTTCAGAAATATATTCCTTGTTTTTGTTACTAAAGTGCGAGGAATCAAGCCTTTGCTCCTTTTATGCCATTTTTTTCTGTACTAGCTTTAAGCCATCAGTTCTCTCCAACTGTGATTTCTTTGGCAGGATTAAAATCTAGTTTCCTCTTTTTTCATACATAATGAAATCAATTAACTCCTTCATCATTCATTCATGAGGCAAATTCATTCCTTGTAGTATATTTAGAAACATTATTGTTTCCCATTCATTCACCAACAGTCTTTTTATTTCTAAATGATATTCAGGAAATAGTTACATCTTATTAACATTTTCATGTATCTAAGAGTATTAATATTTTCACATGTTGTAAGATATTTAGATTATTTAAAACTAGGTAATAAACTATTCAGTGAAAACCTGAATATTGCAAACATCCCAAAGAATGAAATGTTCCTTTTATTAATGTTGAGGTTTTGTGAACAAGGCCCGTCAGAACAGCATGAATAGACGAAACAAAACTACTCCCAAAAGTGTTACCAGTGGAGGAATGTGGTGGCAGCTGAAACTGAAGACCAGCAGTGGAGACGCAGACCTGCTTCAGAAGGCTGTCAGCAGGCTTTTCCTAACACGTTTTCTGATTTAATTGAGTGAGCGGATGGGAAAGGAGGTGGGGAGAAAGGGTAGTTTGCTGTGCCGGGATAATTGTGTGACTAACTGATATTCACGTTTTCGATAAAATGAACAGTTATAAATGACGGAATTGTTTGGTTTTTTCAGTGACTGGTGACTTTCATATGAAATTGTGAGCAGTATGATTACAATGGAAGGCTGCTTCTCTATTCACTAAACACAAGCCATGTGCCATAAAGAGTGAAAATGCTGATCTGAAATGTCGTCCCCCGTCTTGTTTCAGAGAGCAATAGATACCAAATGCTACAGAGCAATAAGATAATAGCTTTTCCAATACTGGAAGTTTCTTTCTGGTCTCATACTGCTGTCATAAATCCTAAAACACAAGTTTCACTACACTTTAACATATATATATACATTGTGACTATTGTACCTGTAGGTGATAAAAGTTAATTGGAAAACTAAGTAGGAAAAGGTGGAATCTTTGATCAGACGATCTGGTACAACTGGAAAAGCCAGACAAGCTTTTAGACACACATGTTCTTCAAACCAGCTGAAGTAGTCTTGTATGCCTTAACATTTTTATGCTAGCAACATTAGTTGACTTGAAAAGACTTTCTTCTCACTAGAAATTGAGTTTCTCTTACATCCTTAGAACATCATGGCTACAAAAATCTTATTTTAAAATGTTATGAGGTCCATAAATTGTTTCTTTTGACTGATTTTGAACATACTGCTTTTTCATTAAATAGGTTATTTCTTTTCCCTTTTACATTAGAGGAAACAGTAGAGATACAAGTCCTTCTTACTCTCTCCATTGCATTTATTAAATTAAACTTTGACCACGTTTACAGTTATCGTTCTCTGTATATCAAATGGTCTTAATTGTTTACATGCATTCCTATGTGTACGATTTTATGCGTCTAAATAATTCTCTTGATTTTTTTCTGGACTCTGTTGCTCCTTTATCTTTTGTATCAGACAGTGTGCTAAAAGATGAACGTATCTCATAGTTCATCTCAAGCTGAGGGTTTCTAATGTATTTATGCAGTAGTATTCTAAGTTCTAGTATTAGTGTCATATAAATTGGTGACATAATCTTACTTTAGTCTGAACTGTGAGTTGTGTCAATGCATCTAAAAATTTCATATAACATAAATACATTTGTTGCATCTTTATAATATCCTTATCTTATACTTGCACAAAAATGGGGATTTATTACATTAAGTTTGGTGGATGAATAAAAGTTTTACGTCTTCATAAGGTGGTGGTTTTTTTAGTTATGATATGATAATACCAACAAAGTAAGAAAGCTTAGACATAAATAAAATAAAAAAATAGAACTAATTTTGTTAGAAGTATGGACGTAAATCTGTACTTCTATAAACATATAAAGTTTGGGAAAAGCTTGAACAAATAAGCATAATCAGTGAAACAGACTTAGTTCTCCCTGCCTTGGGAGGGTGTTCTAAATTGGATGACCTCTTAAGGTGCCTTCCAGACCTGTAATTTTAAAGAATGAAATGCATCATTAAAATGTTTAGACCTCCTTGCACATGCACTTAAGTAATTTATGAATATTTACATTTTATTAGTCTCTCTGTTTCAAATCACTAATAAATTGAGTAGATAATGGTAGTCTTAGTATAGCGCCTTTCCTCATTTAAATCAAATACCAGCACAACAGATGTTGAACGGTGACTTCTCTTATTTTTTCTCTTCACCTCCTCAGTCTACCTTTTTCTAATTGCCCTTTACTCTGTGACTTGCTTCCTTTCTCCTTCCAAGGAATTTATCTAGGAATTTTTTCACATGGAAAATAATACTGCATGTGATATCATGTCAATTTATACAGTAATTTTTATATCAGCATTCCTTTTGTAAAAACAGAATATTTTCTTCACTTTATGTTGCGTTGGAAGTTTTAACTAGAGTGAAAAGGATTCTTTTAATCTAGAACAATCATCGCCATGCAAAGATTGATGCCATTTTAATGGCTGCATATTGATTTAACAATATCAGTATAAAATGTACAGTGATATAACTGTTCCTATAGAAACAGTCAAATATTCCAACGTAGACAGAAGCTTTCTCTGTTATACGATTATTTGGATCATCTAGCTTTAGAAAGCTAGTCATACCTGAGAACCAGTATATGACTGTATGTGTTTTCAATAATTTTAAATAAATAGATATTTCAGTAGACCATTGTGGGGGCATTCCTCTGTTACAAAAAAAAACTGAACCAAAAAACAAAAAAAACCCCAAAACCCCCAAAACAACCCCCCCACCCCCACCTCTAGATTCCTTGTGAGACTCAATGAGAACCTTGCAGGAGGTTAAAATGAAGCTTTGAAACATGAAGCTTTGGCTATAAGTAAATCCAGGTAGCATACATTTAGATGTTTTCAAAGTCCATTGCTAACTTTAATGCTCTTCTAGATCTGTTTCACAGTGAGCTGTGCTGTTTATTTTTCTGTTTTAACTGTTGAGTGTCTGAAGGGGAGCTGTTTTCCATCAATTGTATATGTGCTACTAGACCCTCTGCGTAAATCCTATGAGGCAAGGAACCTTCTAAGCTGGATACACACTTCCCAGCTAAAAATCCATCTGTGTGAGTTGTGTATCTATGTCCTCCAGCCCATGGCTCTTCAACCTTTGTAAACTGAAGGATCATCATTTTTGTTTTTTTATAAAATCCATGGACGAGTTTATGAAGATGCTATACTGGTCTTCACTTAAAACCATTAGTTTAAACTTCATATGTCATTTTAGTACTTTACTTTTTGTCCCATTTTATTGCCCACTTGCCTGGAAATCCATGCATAGTCTCTTCAGATTTTTTTATTATTTTACTTTTTTTTTCAGAATATCTTCTGATGTCTTGTGATCTTCTTGCTAAAATTTGAGAGCCACTAACCTGCAAGGACTCTTGTCATCAGTAGAGGAGAGAGGCTGAGGAAGGCTCTGTGGGGTTGTCCACTCTCGAGGCAATAAGGAGACAATGTGTCAGGATCCATCATGGTGGCTTCATGGACCCCTTTGTCTTTCTCTATTGAGCTGCCATATTTGAAAGCAAGCCAAGAAAAGATGTCTAAAGAGGTCAAAAAATAATCCTGAATGTGTAAAGATTTCCTCCCTTTGCTGCCTCTTCTTTAGGTCACAAGAGCACCGTGAGAACAGGTGATCTTGCTCACTGATTACTATTAATATTTCAACAGGTTTTTCATTGCTGAGTTAGCAGCTGTCAGAATCTACTCCTTGGTGAGTTTTTAATTAATAATATCTGAATCACAGTAGAGCTAGATGACATCTGATAAGGTATAGATCAAATGGATGCGTAAAAGTTCCAGGCAGACGCAATTTCTACCAGCTAATAAAAGATCCCAGAGATGGATCTTTTATTGACGCCATAGAGACCTTGCCCTGTAACATGTAAAGCGGTACTTACTCTCATGGCCAGAAGAGAGGTACTGTTAGCTTAAGAATACAGAATAAAGGCTTCCTTGCATTAGTCTCATGTGGGTGTGATACCACTTAGCAATTGATGGCAACAGGGAAGACCTCAGCCACTCTCAGTGGGAAATGGAAACACTCTGGCAAACAAGTCCACACTCCTCTCGTAGCAAAGAAGTGTTTTCTCACAGCAGCTACCCAGCTAACTGACATTATCCTTCCAGAACAAATACCTATCTTCTTTTTACATTCCCTGTGATGAACGCCATGCACACATCCAGAAATAAAATGCGGGGAAGCAAAACTCGAAAGCTAGTGTCAAACTCCACAAGCAGCTTAATTGCGCAGACTTGACCAACTATTGGTTTTCCCCCCCAGGTTCCCATCTTTCTGCAGTTGATCGACTTCAGGTGCTTTACGAGGCATAGGATACTCTACCTCCTCACTCTACTGTCCTGCCTGTCAGGCAGGTCGGGGTCATGATGTGGGCTGATCCCTTGTTTGCTACAAGTTCAGGGCTTGCAGGAGGGCTCTGCTATGTGATAGCACGACCGGACAGCTGGATAGGAGATAGTCTTGCTGTTTTAAAAGTTAGACCCCAACCTTAAGAAGCCTTTACTGTCCTCAGCTCTCGATAACTTGCGGCATGTGACCCAAAATATGTAACAGGGTAAGTGGTGCTGCTTCACTTTTTGTTAAGAATTAATAGTAGGATGCTCCAGTGTTTCTTAAGTTTAGTGATGGGACCACAAGTGATGATCTGAATTGTAGATGGCAGTGGTTCCTTCCTCTCTGATTTGGCTTTGATAGTTCCTTTGATGTAGAAGAACTGTGAGCTTAATTTGCATAACATTACTCCCACTCCTATCAGTCTGTTGATGAGCTATCTTTATTAAATTTTTCACCATTTCGGGATTATTTACATACTTCCTGATTTTATAATGAGATCCTCTTTTACTACACAGGGAGCTTACTGATGAACATCTGGTACCTTATGAGTTTTGATACTCTTAACATGATATTTAAAATTTTGCTCCTGTTGTTACAAATTATTCCACTCCATCAGAAATTACTACCATTCTTAATTGATGTGCAATGTCTTGTCAGGGAAATGGCAACTGGAGGTGATAAAATGAGTATCAGGATAAAAAATTATGAACAAGTTCAATTGGCAGTTTTGCCTTTTATTAATATGAACATATGGGATACTTTCAAAATAAAAATGTGAAAATAAATATGTTTGTGTTTTTACAGATTCTCTTCTAAATTATAATGTTCACTTTTATTCTAACTCCAGCCTCCTTCCTCTCCTTCTTTTCTATAGCAGAATGTTTTCTGGAAAAAAGATTTCTCTTACCGCTGAGCAGAAATGTGAAGATCTGTCTTCACAGATCCCTTGAATATAAGGAAGAACCAATTTTTGGCCAGAAAATAGATTAAGATTTTTGAAACTCTATTAAAAATGAAATGCACACTTACTATTCTTATTTTCATGAATTGATAATTATAATAGCAAATGTTTTTATTGAGAATACGATGTGACATCACTCACTTTCCAGTTTCCAACACTTTTTTATCTTATCCTCTAGTATTTTCTTCATATTTGGTGTTAGGCAGCACAGTCAGAGAAAAAAATCCAGATTTGCAAACATAAGAAAGATTTCCTTCAAAACTGGTTTTCTTTAGAATCAGTTCAGGAGATGGAGTCTAATTAATTGCCCAAAAGAAACAAACAGTCCTAGGAGCTGTTCTAATCTGGTTTGCAGAGGTCCCCCAAGCATATCCCTGGCACTGGAGAGAGGGAAGGTGCTAGTGCACCCAGGACCAAGGTCTAATACTGGTTATATTTTGAGGCTTCCACTGCAATTCCACTAGCAATGACAGCATTACTTGTGCAATATGCAGCCTATTAAAAATACTCATCTGCGAGAAAGAGCTTATTTGGCTACAGATATACACAGGCAGTAAAACAAAGATCCTGGACAACAGCATCAAGGAGCTGCAAGCTTCTGTTTGTTTGGGATTTCTGAGGGTTGGAGGGGGCAAAAACCATGTTATAGACCACTCTCTAGCTTGCAGAGAACTATTTTTCTACCAGGCAACTTTTGTAACTTTTTATTTCACAGCTTGCCAGCTTGCCCATCCTTTAAATCAGAGTATCTTGATGCCTATGAAAGTCTGAGAGTGCCCATTACTAATGAGGTTCTTCTTGCTCGAAATAATGTACTGGACTCTCTGTGAAGTTTAAAAAAGTCTGCTTTTTTTTTCCCAATTTAAAGAGCAGTCCCTTAAAATAGAGTTTACTGAATAATGCAAGGTATTCTAGGAATTAGGTATGCAGGGTTAAATCGAACATTAAAGAATTACATCGCTAGCTTGTTCTTAACATGTCTGCTGTGTAATCTGTAGAACATGTCCATGTATGAGAGTAAAGCAATTTATCTGAATCTCTAAATGCTACAATCATTTAGCCGATGTGATTTATTTTGATTGGAAATATCCCCTCATTTGCCTCTCCCAATGTAACCATTAATTTATGATTTGAGTGATAATACGTGGTTAAACATTAATGTTTCAAATAGTATTTACAGATCTACAAGGTCTGTAATATACAGCAGGTTCTGTAATTACAAATAAGGCACTATATATAATAATGTAATATATTTTAAAATGCAATGCCTTTTAGATTGTGCTTTTCCTTCTTTTAAAAGAATGCTGGGAGTTTTGAAGGGTACATGGAGAGGATCACTTTTCATTTGATGAATCGAGTTTATAATAAAATGGCTCCAAAGACCAAATAAAAAATATCTGAGATGGCAGAAGGCAGGATATGAATGTATTGATATCATCTGGATAATAATACAGTATGTTCCTGAACTTAGAGGTTTTCAGAAACTTTGAGAACTAAAATGATTATGCTTTTCAGGTATCAAGAAGTTATGAAGTACATTTTATAGTTTAAAAGGTGTACTTAAAAATAGGTGATATATGCACACACGCACTTGTGACTGCGTTGTCCTGATGAAACTTCAGAGTGGATCCACAAAGATTGACTCTCTCCCTGAAAAAATTTTCTCTACAAGGAATAAGCGGTCCTTAGGACTCCCATGGTAGCTCCATACCTCACGATGCAGGAGGCAATGATACAAAACACTGAAGACCGACTGCAGTGTATAAACATCTCAGCTGTCCTCAGATGCCAGAACAGCCCTTGAGGCAGTGCATAGCTCATGTTGGTGGCTACATCAATACAACAAATAAGAAGGCATAAAGTTCCTCTACGTCACCTTGGCCCTCTTCTTACACCCTCAGGCCAAGCACAAGTCCAAATTTGTTGGTGCCACAGGTTTGCGTTGTGGCTGAGTTCTTTAATACTTTGCACGTTCCAAAAACATCCCTCTTTTCACTGTTCTCAAGGGTTAATTCAATAAACAAAACACAATAAAAGCTACTGAAAAGTAGCTCCTGCTGCAGCAGGAAGGAAGCTGGCTTTCTGCTCCTTGGCTTCCCATGCTGCCAGTGTAATAAATTGCCATTTTCAACAAGGTGGCTACAGCTGGCTTAGAAATTCACTTTCTTTTCTTTTTTTATTTTATTTCTAAGTATAATTAAGGATTCATACATCAGTCCTAAAAGCATGAGCCCTTGTCATGGGAGAAGAAGGGGGCAGAAGAGTTTCATTGCTGGTGCACTCATGGTGGGAGGATGCTCCTTTGAAAGTATCATCCATCTTGGGTGATCACTGCGAGGTGGAGTAAAACACCCATCCTAAGCAACCTGGTTATAAAATTTCCTTTCATGTCTGTAAGGGCAGGAATCTGGCTTTTTAATTTACAAGGAAACCGGATGGGTATTTATAAAACTGTTAACAACACCCTATACCAACTTTTTTCATGCTTCCCAGCTCCTTTGCTCTACCTACCACTTAAGCTTATGTATAGGAAGATCTTCTATCACTTTCCTCATCTATCTTATTCACCTTCATGTGGCTAGGATTTCCCTCTTTGTTTTTCTCTACGCACTACATACTTTGTACCATGCAGCTGGCTTTCTGAACAGCTAGGTGCTCTAAAACAGGTATATGTTGTATTGAAATATGTTTTTCCATAACCTAATTGCACTGGTCACTCCATGGACTGTGCTAAATCTCTGATCACTGTCTAAATTTTAATGAAAAATTAGTTCAAGACAGTATGTGAGGTGCCACTTCATTATTTTTTGATGGCAGTTTTATTTTTATGTAGATTTTTCTGGGTGTGGGTATATGAATGAAATGCATGACAATGAAGAAAATGACACTGATTGTGCTTGAAGCTTTCAGAGCACTGAATAAATACAGCTTGTATGATGTTTTTCTTCAGCTCTGTATTAACACACACAGGCCTGACCTGAGGATGCACATTCTATAAGGGGGTAATTTTTGAAAGCGGTAATTTTTGAAAGCAGTATTTTAACTTCTAGTCATGCAAATACCTAATTGTTCACAGGGCATTTTAAATTACGTTTTAAAAGACACAAGCTAAATTCATGTTCTTTGTGCTGAAAGGACTTGTTCCTTTATTCAGCAGATTTTTATACAATATAGAAGAGCAGTGTCTGCACAGTATTTGAGAGTTAGGCCTTTGTTTTACCAAATATTATGTGCCTCTGGGACAGGAAGAAAGCCTGCGCAACAGGTTTCTGCACCCTTGCCGACGTGTTCAGACAAATTAACTTGTCATGACGAGTTTTGCTTGGTCTTCCTGAGGGGAGGCAGAGGGGTGTGGAGTGCCATAATGCTGCCTTACATTTTCTCAGTGGAAGTCTTTGATTCGTAGCTATTTGAATGGATTTTTCTTTACACACGTGACGCTCCCCCTCCAATCTCTGCGCTCGCGTAGACCTCATGTGATGTAAGCCTACATCCTTCTCCTTGGAGTAGGTACAGCCAAAACAGACAGCTGTTTAGATCTCCCTGGCAAGGAGTCCCATCGGTCTCACCCACACTGGATGCACATACATGGTCTCCTGGCTGTCAGACCCATCTGTTAGGATGGCGTGGTGCCCATCCTCAGCCTTGTGAGATAGATTCGCTGCAACACAGATACAAAGCAACCGTGGGGTTTAGGGCAGGCATTCTATACAGCGTGGCAAATAGTGTCTATTATATGGCAAATAACACCTTTGGGCTATTAGCAGCACCATATGTTTATTTAGTGTATATGTGTTATGTAGATGCATGTCATGGAATATGTGGATACAAAAGACACGAGTCAAAATATTTGCACCTGGAAGCATGAAATTAGACTCCTGAGTGTGTATGTCTCTCTGTGTGTGTGTGTGTATATATTATATGTATGTGTATGCATGCTGTTTTTCAAAGAGCAGAATACACTGCAGTCCCCTGCATAGAAGCCAACATGCGCTCTAACCTTCTGAAAATCAAACCGCTTTAAAATATGCACTTGAGAGACATCCAGCATGATGGTCCTTAGCAAGAAGTTCTCCTTTAGCCTCCTGGTTTTATAAATCTTGGTTATTTGCGACATCATTCTGGATAAGATAATGCCATCTGGAAGTGAGACTTTGAAGAAACAGGCTTAGTCTCCTAAGCGCAGTCAGGCACTGCGCCGACGTGTATGGAGAGCACTGCATTTACTTGCTGCAGAATTGCCTCTAGAGCATCGCTTCATGAGCGCGCAGGCATATTCATGGTGTCTTTTTCAAATTGTGGACTGTGGGGCTCCAGCAAACTTTCTCTTCAGAGTTTTGTGTACAGCTGCTCTCTGTGCGCTCTCGGTGTGAGGTCTTCTGACTTCTCGCTCTGTGTGAGGGTGGGTTAACACTCGGTGGAAATGTGGGCTCAGTGATGGCAGTGTGCTGGCAGCAGAGCAGCAGGAGGTCCTGCCTACATCCACAGGGCCAAACAAAGGTCCCTTTGTGGGAGTGCAGCGGCTTCAGAATACACAGTTTGTTGTCAGCAATTATCTGGGTGTCATAACTGAAGATCTGCCACAGCACCTACAACCCCGAAACACAGTGTGCCTCTGTCATGTAGGTTTTTTGGGTTTTTTTAATTATTCATTATTACACTAAATTCCCTTTGTAACAATCTGAGAGACTCTATACACCACCACGTATAATGGACATACAAAGTTCCCCAAGCACTATTATATGTTGGAAGGACATAAAAGAGCAACAGAGTAAATGAAAACCCATCCCGTATATTCTTCTGTGTATTTATGGTTAGACCTCATAGAATTGTGTGAATTCCTTATTGTTTTAGAGAGTCCTTTTTGAAACACAGAGGTCCATTTATAGCCTCAGAGTTCATTAGAGACGGCTGAATAGAGGAGAACTACGGTCGGTCACTGGTACTATTTTCAAAATTTTCTCTTTTCCAACATTCATTTAAAAGAAGAGATTTATTCATTTATTCAGTTAAATTCACCGGGGATATCTGCAGAGGGGAAGGGACTGAAAGCTCCAATTCACTTTAATTTGTCTATTTGCTTACACTCTGTATTGGAATGCAGTAGCAAACAGCCAGAAGTTTTTTATTCATGAACATACTCTTTGAACTAAGTACATTTGAAAATACACATTTAGTTCTGTAACCATGAATATAGGTTCTGGTTCCAGTAAAAGACAGGCGATGAACTCTGTCAAAAAGCACTGCAGAATTAAGTTCTTTGTGGGCCTCAGTGTGGCAGAAAGTGGGAATATAAAATCCTGTGATTCACACCATGGAGGCATTGACTATGTCCTCTTCGACATAGCCACTTGGGCTCTGCTCAGAGTTTGCTGTCGGACTGAACTGTTGCGATGGCCCCAACATTAAGCAATTACTAAATCTCAGTGAATTCAGTCAGGGCTGGTGCTTAAATGTGGTGCTGATTCACGCCATGAGAGGGCTAGCAATCCAAAGAAACAAACACAGAAAAATAAGAAAACAGAGAAGAACAAACATTCAGCAGAAAACTTCAGTAGTTACCACACCTAACAATACCGGCTCTGCCTATTGGCAAAGGAATGACAGAAATCATTCCTATAGCGTTGCTGTGGCCGGGCAACACTTTGTCCACAAATTCAACACATAGCCAAAACCCAGGTAAACTGCAGATTCCAGTTCTTACCTCTGGGGTACCACCTATATGCTCCACTCGAAGATTCCCAAGTAGTCTAGGGAACACATGGGATTTTGCCTCCATTTACAGGGCTAAAGGTGTCGCAGCTTCTGTATGAAACTTCTGAGCTCCAACTTGGCCCTAAGCCATGGCTTTGCTGCATGGTGGTCCACTTGCTACAGCTCTGGGGCAAAATTGCTCATCCTCAGCTGAGTCAATGCCTGCACATTCTTGTCCTGGCCCCGCTGATCAGGCAGGGCCCTCCAGAGCACTCCTTTACCTGCCATGGGTTAGGAACTAGCCAAGCCCCTACTTGGTGCGTGATCAGGTGGGTCCTTCTGGCCGCAGAAAAAACAGATTGCAAATTAGACCAACTCTACATTTATTTGCATAAGTCCATGAATGAACCATCAGAATTACATAGTTCTCACCCATTTTTTTTCTAAATATATGATCTGCAAAACAATGACCTGTTAACAATCCCAAGCACAAATACAGGCTGGGCAGAAAATGGATTGAGAGCAGCCCTGAGGAGAAGGACTTGGGGGTGTTGGTTGATGAGAAGCTCAACAAGAGCCAGCAATGTGTGCTTGCAGCCCAGAAGGCCAACCGCATCCTGGACTGCATCAAAAGAAGCGTGGCCAGCAGGTCGAGGGAGGTGATTCTGCCCCTCTACTCTGCTCTCGTGAGACCCCACCTGGAGTACTGTGTCCAGCTCTGGAGCCCCCAACATAAGAAGGACATGGACTTGTTGGATTGAGTCCTGAGGAGGGCCACGAAGATGATCAGAGGTCTGGAGCACCTCTGCTATGAAGACAGGGTGAGAGAGTTGGGGTTGTTCAGCCTGGAGAAGAGAAGGCTCTGGGGAGAACTTCTAGCAGCCTTCCAGTATCTGAAAGGGGCCTACAAGAAAGCTGGAGAGGGACTTTTGACAAGGGCATGTAGTGATAGGAAGAGGGTAGATTTAGATTAGATCTCAGGAAGAAATTTTTCACTCTGAGGGTGGTGAGGCACTGGGACAGGTTGCCCAGGGAAGCTGTGGAGGCCCCATCCCTCGAAGTGTTCAAGGCCAGGTTGGATGGAGCAACCAGGTCTAGTGGGAGGTGTCCTTGCCCATGGCAGGGGGTTTGGAGCTAGATGATCATTAAGGTCCCTTCCAACCTAAACCATTCTATGATTCTATGAACAAAGGAAGTTAAGTGTGTGGCTTTTTTAGAGAGCATGTGTTTTTTTACAGATCTCAAGTACTATCTATGTATCTGTCCATCTATGTACATATGTATCTGTCTACCTTTCTATCTACCTGTCCATCCATTTATCTGTCTCATAGTTCTAGTTTTGTTTTGTTCCATTTTTTGCAAGCAGAGTCCTATATGACTTACAAGTATGTGGTCATAACATTTGATACATAGTTCTCGGAATGGTAGATATGATATCATATTAAAACCAGTAATTATGAACTGAAGTATAATTACAAAATGAGATGCCCATTTAAATAAATGAGTACTGCTATACTTAGTTTTTTACTTTATTTCCATGTTTTCCTTCAGCCTAGGAAGCCTTTGTGAAATAAAAATGTGTATTGAATGTATAGCCCCTTGTCCAGTTTTCCCTTTTTTCTTCAAATTGTTTTACATGATATATATTATGTGATATGTGTCTGTCTAATTTAGCTGCTTAAAGAAATACGTAAGCCTTCTTAGTTGTGCTTAACCCTGTTAACAATATTGCACAGTCTGTGCAATTACTGTCCCACAGGAATTTTTCTCTGGATTTTAGAATAAAGGCCTTCTTGTACATAAATGAAATATTTGTTGTTGTATAAGGACACAATCATTTCCTAAATATGCAAATTAAATAACCACTTTACCCTTACTTAATGTACAGAGAAGGTGGGACAAAAAGTGCCTTTGTACCTGTGTGTCCCCACTGACGTGCCAGCATCTCAGTACAAAGTTACTGCTATTAAAAAAAATCTGCTGCATTCCTCTGCAGCCCAGAAGCCAGCAGAGCCAGAGAAGTGAGCTGTGTCATCCTGAAAACCACTCCTGTTTCCCTTTGTCAGAAACATCTCGTGTATTTTTGAGCCCTTGAATAAATTACAAGGCTTTAATTACTTAAATCAACCTTTTTTTTTAGTAAAACCTTTTTTTCAAGTGTTTCCATACCGACTGAGTGGATGTTCGTCACAATGAGATAGTTTTGCTCCCTTACTGCTGGGCTGAATGTGACATTTTGTTTAAGCCTATGTAGTGAGGCATTTGTTCTAGGAGGTTTTTTTCCTTTGGTAACGGTGCCAGTTCCCACCCCATACCCACTGACTTCCCTTCCCCATTCAGTCTGCTGAGCTGTGCCAGCCGTCTGTGGAGCCACACGCTGCACTGGATGGATGAATGAATGAATGAATGAATGAACATCCTGATGCTTCATGTTGCCATGTCCGCACCGGTGTGGTCCTCAGGAGTAAGCAAAGAGAACAGTAGAGGCATAGACTATGGACATCAGATACAGAAGACATCTACCATCTCAATATAGTTATCTTTTTAACCCATTACTTACACTTTTCCCAACCTTTTTGATCAGTCACAACAAACCATATCTCATATCATAAATATTTGTGCATCTTACCACTTCAGGATGAGAAAGTTCAGGGCTTTATTTATTTACTGCCTTATCTCCCAAATATTGGGGTAATTTTGTGCTTATGCAAAACTAGGTTCCAAGCATAAAATGAGTACAAACTTCTAATTCAATATTATTCTGGAAGCTTGTATGAGGCAAAACAAAAATATAACTGATAACTTAAACATTCAGTACTTAAGTACTCCTAGCATTTAAGTGCTGTTGTCTGCACTGAAATCAGCTTTTATTTTGACCTTGGTGTCAATTCAGAGGTCGCTGTCTCCAAGCCCAGAAGCGTAACCTGAAAATATAGTATTTTCTGACTGCACACTTCCAAGTCTAGGAAGCATCATGAAGGGACAAGAATCAGCCAGCTCAGTCCCTCATAGATTGACATACCTGCTTTGCCACAGGCAAGACTGAGTTAATTACATCCATGGAAAGGTATACCTCTCTTGATATATGAGGGCAGAACACACGTGTCTAAATTATGATTAATACAGGTGTGAAAGAGACATTTCTTGCCGGCAGAGTTTGATCAAGCAGGTGGTATGCATGCCTTCAGAATTAGCTTAGTTGCCTTCACTGCAACTTGTTGACACACTTCGAATTTTAACAGAATAAAAAATCAAGAAGAATTGCTTTACAGTGTAACAGGCATGAAGGGTGCTGGAGAACAGCAGAAAAAAGAAAAAGTGGCACAGAAAATCATCATTTTCTCATTTTTATCCCAGCTTGATAATTGGGTAAGAAATAAGCCCAAAAAAATGCCTGTTCCTTTGGACACCGAGACAACCCTTGTGGTGGTAAAAAGGGTAGTCTAAATTATGCCATTGACATAAATGAGTCAAAGAAGTCATGATTAAGTGTAAAGACTGTAATTTATGACTACTAGAAATCTGCAGCGCTGTTGAAAAAGGTAATGGCAGGTACTGGCAGACAGGGTCAGAAAAAGCAGAGCAAGATGATTACAGCCAGGAAGGGAGGTGAGGTTGTCCAGGAGTCCTGCGTAAGAGCAGCACGCCAAGGAAAAATGCAAACTGCGGTGACTTTCTCATTTTACCATCTTTCGAGAATCAGCATAAAGAAAAGAGCTAAAATATGTAAGTTTCTTTGCTAAAGCAAGGGTTATTTCAGCTTTGAAAGAAAAAAAGCAATGTTATGAAGCTGATATTTGAAATGTTTTATATGGGTGGCATTCTTATTGTTTGTTGTTATTATTTTAAAAGTATCATGTGAGTAGCTGTAACTGCCTTTGCAGCGTGACAGTTGAGGACATGACCCAGCTCTGAAGATGACAAAATTCCTTTTCTTCAGAAATGTGGAGTTTCCCAGGATATCCCACTCGAGCTCAGGAAGGTCACGTACTGACCACAGCCTCCGGATATCTGCAGCAGCCTGAACTCCTTGCCGATCCTCTCGCTTCAGTCTTGTCTACTCATTTTGAATAGAGCAAAAAATAACATATTTGGGGGAGGGAGGGATCATCTGTAGAGACACTTGTGGACAATTACTTTGATAATTTTTTTTGGTGCGGTTTTTGCCCTTCAGTAATTTCACTGAGCTAAGTAGACTACATACATGTAACATACAATCCTTCTATAAAATGAGGAGTTACTGACGGATTTCAGCAGCTTCCAGAATCGGTACCACGAAATGTGAACTTTTCAGGGAAAGGTAAAAGGGAAAAAAGATTTGCATATGTACCATCCTGCCAGTTAGTGCAAAGAAAGGTGGCCTGGTTCAGTTAACAACAGAATTTAAGCAGTCAGTGATTTCCTTCCCGTATCGTTTCTCTCAGGTGTTTCTGTTCTGCCTCTTATCAAGACAGTAAAATGCCCATTACTGTATTTCTCTCTTTTTCACAAAAATCAGTCTCTCAATGTGAATCGTTGGCCTATAGATGAATCATTTTAAGTGTATGGCTTTAAAAAGTCCACTGGAAAAAAGGTAACTTTTAGAATTTAGGCCATTATTTTTTCTAAATTTTATTTTGCCGGTTAACATCATTTGCAGTGACTTGTGTTCTATGTCAGCGTGAACCAATGTTTCTACTCCAATAGTCATGTTAGGCAAATGTTTCCAAAACAGTCATAATGCTTATATGAACAGCCAGGCGTTTTTTCTCACTGTTCCGCAACACTGTTTTTAAGTCTGAACTAGAAATACATGTATGATCACCTGTTCTCTTTTCTCTGTATTTCTCTCCACGGAGCAGTCATGAGAAATTACAGATTGTATGATAGAAAATGTAACTATTAGGATTTTAGAAAATTCTTTTTTTCCTTACTTAATACCCTTAGGCTCTTTCTAAAGGAATCAGTCTACTGTCAGGACAGGTATCTGGAATCACAGCAACCAGTGAATCCATTTTTGCGGCACCTTTTGTACTTTAAAACAAGTATTGAAAATAGTCTGGGCTTTTCTCTCATTGTGAAGGAATTTCTTACTGTTTGTAATTTCCTGCCATGAAAGATCTCATGCAGATAATAGTTTTCAAAGAATGCAATTGCTTGCGCAATTTGAGACGATAGCTTACTATTTTATGTTTCCTGTCCCAGCCAAAGAACAATAAAGAAAGCTTAACAGAAGCCTAGCAAATTTTGGACTGCTTTATCCTTCTGTTGCTGCAAAACAGAAATAGCCTAATATGATAGAATATAATTTATATGAACTCGGTCAAAATAACTCTATTATTTACTGACCTGCTTTCTTAATCTTGCACATTACAGAGTCTCAGAATACATCAGGTCACTGGGTGGGGCCTTATTTAGTGATGGGATTTCTGGAATGGTGCTTCTGGTCACTGACGCACAGAGCCACATGACAGATGTCAGGCTTCAAACTAATTCTGTTTTACAGTATATTTCGGTCAGTATCAAACACCAGAATCAGATTTTTAATTGTATGGTCAATATATGTATTGTCAGCTTTATAAATGTACTATGTATTGTTATTTTCATACAAAAACCCCAAACTGTTTTTGTATTCAAAGCCCAGGTTCCACTCAGGTTGAGATCTTGCTGCCCAGTGAATAATTTTGTATGTGCACTGAGAGAGCAGGTCTACTCCTGGAAAATCAAAGAGAATTATGGAAAGTAATTGCCCATGGATTTCAGTTCTGCATTAGTGTTTCATGTGAGTCGCTCATCAGTTCTGCAGCCTTCAACGCTTCATTAATATTCAAGAAAATTTAGACAACAAATTATGGCCTCTAAACACTTTCTATAAAACATTAATATAATCAAACATCTATACTTTATCCCCAGGTTCTATTCTGTGAACATGAAACATACCGTTATATTTATTGGAGTGTTTTATTGTGATTATAGTAATTTCCTAAAGGTATACTGGCATTATTAATATGCATTTGTATTCCAGACAAATAAGGAAGATCTTAGTTGCTTAATAATGAGGAATGAATATTATATTTACCAAGACTCAATTTTTATTTTCAAAGCGGTCTTAGTCTAGGGAATAACAAATTATTCAGGTAGAAAAACAGAAGTGATGTTAATAGCAACTACTATAAGGCAAATTGAAGGAACAAATGAACAGATAGAATAGAGGAAAGAATTGCCAATTATTATTCATGTAAGCTTTGTTTTGTTATGGTTATGTACTTTGTATCACCAATCCTGAATATGAGAGACTGGTGAAATGCTCATGTTAGCAGTAGGGTTTCATACTTACCCAGCTTTCTGAAAAAAAATCCTAGAGATACAAACTGTAAACAGGTTTATAAATGATTTTACCTTTTGAGGCGGTGTTTTTATAGAGAGATATAGAAAAATGTCCTGTGAGTGCGGGAACTACATATTAGCAAATGCTTGATTTCCAATGTGTTTACAGTTTGGTGGTGCGGAGCATCTAAGATGTTTTCTTCTCAATGATGACAGGTGTGAGGAAGAAAATCTTTCCTTCTCCATTTTTTATCTCACTTCAAATCTTTTATTTCCTCCCCAAAAGGCTTCCTCCTGTTTTCCACAAAACATTTTCTGTAAAATTTCCTTTCCCCAGAGGATCTGCCGTCATTAGCCCGTCAGCTTTCCTTTCTGCTGGACCTCGCAGCCTCCTCTCCCCAGGTCCTTCTGCTGCTGTCTCCACACGCTCGCTGAAGGGAGAAGCTGTGAGGGCATTTAGGGGAATTTTTCACTCCCCGCGCCGTCCTGGAGGAGCCAGAAAGACATGTGGGACGTGTGGCACAGCCAGCCAGCAGGACTTTCGGTTTGAGCCCTGAAATCTTGTACACGAGGGGAGAAGACAGCAGGAAGCTTGAGTCATTTGTCAAGAGACAAAGCCACCGTAGCAGGGGAAACAGCTGCCTTTGGCTGGCTTTCCAGAGGATACGGGAGAAACAGGGGAGGAGCCGACCAGGAGCTAGTCCGAGTCCTAAACAGATTTATTGAAGGGTATGAAAGTTCAGGATTATGAGACCCTCCCAGTGGACCTGCCCTAATTGTAGCCTGGATTTATACTGATTACCATCACACTGGTGGGTGCCATGATCTGGAACAGAGGCAGGCGTGACGTGCACGTCCGCATACTGGGAACTAGCAGCTGTTTGCATTCATATTAGGATTTATTCCCTAGAGAATCATGCCATCCTTATTTTGAAATGTATTTTATTTTATTTTTTTAATTTTATTTTCTAAATCCCTATTTGGAAAGGTGTTGTGCTCATTATAGGTGAAGAACTAACTGGTAAGCATAATAAACTGAGTTTGCAAACAGTGGAATTTATACATTAAAACTCATTATTTTCTAACCTCACAACTTCCCACAGCATTTGTCTTTGAGATCATCCACATTTCCCAAAGCAAGATGTGGGATTAGAGTCTTACCCTTTGTGTTGACTTCTGATACACTCAGGGAATTCAGTGGCCCTGCACTGAGTAAAGCTTTCAGAGGTCTCTCCTCTGCTGGCTGCCCTGCCTATGGCATCTGCAAGACGTGGTCAGTGCAGCTCCGTGGCAGGAGCTCTCCCATGGCTGCTCCAGCCTCCTGCGAGACTAGAGAGGATGCAGCTTTTGGATTGGGAGACACAGACGAGCACATCTCAGCACAGAGGGATTTTGTACCGTCATGGTGAGAAAAGAGAAGGGGTCATAATGCAAACTGGTTTGTGTTGCACACACAAAATATCGCAGACGTTGGTGCAGCGTAGGCTCTATTCATTTTACAAGATGTTAATCCGAAATGTGTTAATCCAAACTCTAATTCCTCGTCTGCTAAAACAAGAATTGAATTTAATTCCATAGCCAAAGGAGAAGATGAGAACTGTAGGAAAAGTTTATGAACAGCCCAAACTACGTACCAATTTTCAAATTAGAGTTCCATAATCGTATTAAAGCGTGCCCGTTCCCTTGATCTTAAACAACCTCTCTGGGATGGGAACCTTCAGCAACAGCTTCTCAGTGACCTGCGCCCTGCCCGTCAAGACTGAAAGCTGATTCACCTCGAGTCTTTTGCAGGTCTCTAACCTTTTTGGTGACCAAGAGAGTCATGTTGGCCCCTTTCCCAAAAAGCATCTGAGAGCTGTCTGGGGGAGGCGAGCTGCATAGCTTCCACTGCCGTCAGAGGCAGGGCAGCATTCCTCTGCTCCCAAGCCTCACCCATCTGTCCCCCATCAGCTGGGGGATACCAAAATAAATCGGGAGTGGGCTGATGCAGAAGCAGTGTTACAGAAGGTATGTTCTCCACCGGAAATGTGTAAACAAATATTTGGAAAGTCTAAAAATATGAACAAAGAGGACTCTGTGGCACAACAATGAACCTTAAAAAGTCTACAGCACACGTTCTTTGCACAGTTGTTAAGCAGCAAAGTTAAATTTCTAAATAAATGTAGTTTTAAACAACCAAAGCTATAGACTCTTCAGCCTGACAGTAGCATCCTTAATATTAAGTTTTTAGTTTAACATCTTGCTCATTTTTGGTATAGCCTCATCTGCTTAAAACTGTGATATGAGATACATTAAAAATAAATATTATTCCAAAGCATCCAATGAGAACTTGCTTGGTCTCCTGCATAATGTTCTCTTTCGGCTGGACCTTTGTTACTGAAAAAAAGTCAGGCTTACATCTGTAATATTGTTCAAAAAGGTTTTGGAAGCACTGCTGGAGTTGACTGTATTTGCGCTGAGTTGTGTCTAGTGCTAAACACTTGAGAATTTCCTACCTCAGCACCGGCAGTCCCTCTCCCTCATGGTACTTGGTCAGTAAAAAGTCTGTAAGAAGCACAATGTAGGTGCAGTGCTACAACATTTTTACTTGTCCGGTCTTTAATACCACCATTTCTGCCAATGAAGTCCCACAAGTAACTCATATCCTGTTGCTCCTGCTCTTGCCTGAGACCTTCTGATGTTTATGACTCTTTTCCCTTGAGCTGAATTTCAGCCCAGTTATGTGTCATGAGCAGACTCCACTCCCTTACAGCCATACTCCCTCACCCTGGCCAGAGACATGCATGCGAGGAATGAAGTCACTCCCAGTCATTACTGGTCTCTGTGGCACACAGCTCTTCATATTTCTCTAGCCCAAACTCTTCTTTTACACTATTTCTCTCTGCCTTTGCTATCCAAGCTAACCCTTTATCTGTGCAATTAACTGACCCTTACAATATAATTATTTGATTATCTACTTTGTAAAGAGGTTATAAGGCAAAAGTGCTCCAAAAGACCAGATAAATTAAGAGCACAGTTACTCAGCTTTGTTTTTCAAAAGCAGTTTGACTTGTCAAAGATGAATTCCTGCCTGTGGCTTTAGTGAATTATCTCCAGTAAAATTCTAACTTTCTGGTGATTTCTTGGGTTTCACTCTAGCCGGTACTTTGTCCTCTTCTCTTCATTCTGGTATGACCTTTCTCAGCAATGAAGCATTGAGATTTTAGTGATGGGATTTGTTTGTATGGTCACAGCCACGTAGACATTTAAATATTTTTTCCTCTGTTAAAATTCAATACATCTATGTTTTTTAAACGTTTTCTTCAGCAGTTGGAAAGCAATCACATGCACACTCTTATATTCTGTAACATTTACCACTAGGTCTACCAGACAGTTTTCCTCATTAAAAGGGTCTCCACCCTTCATGAAAAATACTGTTTGATTTCAGGGCTTCCTCTCATCTTTCTCAGCATGGACACTTTTGGATCAGTTCTCCAGGCACTTTTCTGCTGCTCCCATTGCTCTACCGCATCTCCTTCCTCCAGCTCTTGGTTCCTCCTTTGCAGAGAACCAGTGAGGAGAGACAGGAGAGCATATTCTCACAGCACTGCTGCTTCTCTACATTGTTATCAACGCTCCACACTACTACCATGTCAAATTTACTCAGCGTAACCATCGCCCCCACCAAAGGGCATGGGAAAATCAGTCACTTGGTCTCCTGCCTTCAGAAAACTGGAATACATTTTGCATTTATTGCTTTTTAAAAAGACATCAGATTTACAACTCCGACAACAAGTTAGTTTCCCTTTCTCTTATTTAAGGTATGTTTCATGAGTTATTTATCTCTCTGTAAGCCCAAACATTCTCAACTGAAAATTTCCTGTCTGTTTCTGAGGTTGACCGTAAGACCTTCTATTTCTACTTGCCACTTCTTGCCCTTTTGATCCATATGGTAATTACAATTTCTCTTTATGATTGTTGCTTAGACCTCCTGCCTTCATATGTGTCATTTTCCTCAATATTTATTTTTCCTCCTCTGAGAAATAAATGTACGCTAATTTTTGTTACCTGACAGTCATGCCCAAGGGAATATATTTTTAAAATGTATATTTATATCTACATATATATATTGTTTAATAATATTCATCCATCTCTAAATTACTGGTTTATCTCCAGGTAGAACATACACTAGTTCTGGGTGTGTACATCACCCAAGCAAAAAGTCATAAAAAAAAATAACAATTGACTTTGTGGTTCTTCCCAGCCACTCATGTGGGATGCTAAAAGACACAAAATGTTCTTCATCTTGGTTATGATCATTATTGTGGTGGGTAATCGGTCTCTTCAGGCCTGCCATTTCCCCTGCCTGATTGATGGGGGAGCAAGTGAGACTGGGGAACTCCTGGAGCTGGTACGTGGCTGCACAGGTCTGCGCCAGGGCACATCTTCCTTAGTTTTGCTTGACAGATTGCCTTTGGGAACTATCATAACATGCTATCTGATGTTAGCCTCACAGATTTGCCTAACAAGTTACAATAAAATATAAAGTAATTCCTCCCATAATTGAATATAACCATGGCTGCCTCAGATGAAGATTTTATCATAGTTATATTGTGCTTGATAAAGTTTATTAACAGCATAGATGTGGATAATTACTCCGTTCCTTTCCTATGGAGAACCATTGGTCTTTATTGCTTCATGATACAACACAATATAAGTCGTCCTTACCTTGACAACTGTGGGTTTGCAACAGCTGTAGAGATACTCTGCTCTGAGTGACACACATAGAGGTGGAGAAGTGGGTGGTATCAGTATCATCATTAACAAAGTGCTGGAATTTTTTTCATGATCACAACAGATAGACAGTACAGCTTGATTTTCTGTTTGGTTAATAAATTGACGTTTGCTGCAAGTGTCATAATCTGGCCTCTTGAATTTATAATATGCTTTCTTATTGTCTCAATATGGGTACTAGAATGAGTGCACAATGTCACGGTTTTGTGGTCTGTTATAATCAGTGAAACTAAGATTGCTGCAGTTCCTAAGAATTTAAGATTACTTAAAGGGACATCGCTGAACCTTACTGTTGCAAAAGAGAATCACCTTTACAGAGAAATTACAATTTAAAAATGACTTATCAATTACTGAACAAATAAGTAAATAGAGCCTTCTAAGGAAAGGCCTTCCTTCTGGCAAAAAAGCCTCTTGATAGATCTGCTGGACACTCTAATAACAAGGAATTAAATGTAATTCATTGTAACTGAATACTTGTATTGTACTGTAAAAAGAAGTACCTTTTGGACTTGTCGTCACGTTGATAATTAGAAAGTTAACTCAAATGTAGAGTTTCTCCTAGCTAGGATTAGGTGTTTTCCAGTGTTTGGGATTATCTCCCCCTCTAGTGGCTGGTTTATGCAAAAATATAAAAACGGTTTACTCAGATTTACTATCATCTTTGGGGGGATTCAGATAGAAGCAACCAAAGTGGGCTGTTTATTTTTGCTGTGCTAGATTCAAGTAAAAGGGTACTAAAGTAAACTAGAATAAGATTTTAAATTCTTGATTTTCTTAAAAGCTTGATGGTGATTTGGATATGTCACAGGCTAACTCACAAAACTATGAACTTTTGGTTTTGGATGTGTACAATCGTGTTCTTTAGTCCCACAGTGATCTTACACTTTTTTATTCGGTATTGCTCAAAACTTATCTTCAGTGCTGTACAAAGCCATGCTAAGTGTTGTTATGGGTTTTATCCATGCTGGGTGAGCAATTATTACTGCTGGTGGTATTGCTAGGGGAAGGTAAATGGATCGCAATGCTACTAGGTGAGGCAGTATCCATTAATGTTTTATTTTTGTCTTCCCATGTCTGAAATCTTATCCCCTGTCCAAGATCAGTCCTTAAAAACATTTGGATCCCAAAACATTATCAGTGAGGAGCGAGACCCTGCAATTAAAATAAAAAATTACACAAAATCATCCACTTAGTGCTCAGTAGCAATGAGAAAAGCAAATGACATGCTAGAAATTATCAGGAAGGAACTAGAGAGCAAAATGGAAAATATAATTACACCACTCTGTAAATTGGTTGCCCACACCTTGAATATCCTGTGCAGTTTGAGTTCTTCCATCTCAAAAAAGATATTATAGGAACTGGAAAAGGGAAGAGAAGGGCAGCAGAGTGATCAAAGAGCTAGAATGGTTTCCATAAGGAGAATGATTGAGGTAGCCGGAGAAGAGATGCTTCTGCAGAGCAAGATATGATAGAAGTCTACAAAATTATGAGTGGCATGGAGAAAATGGATAGGGATTGAATGTTCACCACGTTTTCCAAATACAAGTATTGGGGCCATCAGATGAAACTAGTGGGAGCCAAGCTCAAAACCAATAGTTGAGAATTGCTCTTTATGAAACAGGCAGTAAACCTGTGGTTCCCTTTCCTGAACAACGCTGTGGATTCAACAACTTTGCATGGTGTTAGAGGGAGGCTGGAGAAGGATTTGGAAGACACTTCCAGCGTGGTTTCCTAAACAGAAAAAACTTGTCCTCAGCCTGTCCCCAGGGAGGTGCCCGATGCCTGGGGCTGCCTTGGTGCCCCCAGCTGCCCTGCTCCTGGCTGGGGGTGGGATGGACCATGGCTGCCAGGCCCTGTCATTACCCACCTGGGGGAGCCCCTGGTACCCTGGCCTCTGGGAGCCAGCAGCCCTGGTGGCACCATGACACTAGGCTCTAAAAGTTGCCAAAGCTGAAGATGGTCAGATCCTGGGATAGTATTACACAAAACTATCACGTAAGCTTGCCCTCTTCTTCTCTCTCCCAAGGTGTCTTGTGACCACTTTTGGAAACAGAATATTGAGCTCTTGAGTTATTCCCAAAAGCTGTCTCCTGAGTTTATTTAGATGCAAAAGTAAGAGAATAACACATGAATAATCCTTTCATTCCACCCAGAATTAGTAAATCAAAAGCTGGAAACATAGAATCACAGAATCATAGAATGGTTTAGGCTGGAAGGGGCCTTAAAGATCATCTAGTTCCAACCCCCCTGCCATGGGCAAGGACACCTCCCACTAGACCTGGTTGCTCAAAGCCCCATCCAACCTGGCCTTGAACAGTTCCTGGGGTTGGACACCCACAACTTCCCTGGGCAACCTGTCCCAGTGCCTCACCACCCTCAGGGTGAAAAAATTCTTTGTGAGATCCAATATAAATCTACCATCGTCCAGTTTAAAGCCATTATCCCTTATCCTATCACTACATGCCCTTGTAAAAAATCCCTCTCCAGCTTTCTTGTAGGCTGCCTTCAGATACTATCTTCATAGGAGAGCTCCTTCAGCCCTCTGATCATCTTTGTGTCCCTCCTCTGGACCTGCTCCAACAGGTCCATGTCCTTCTTATATTGGAGGCTCCAGAGTATTCCAGGTGGGGTCTCACGAGAGCAGAGAGGGAGAATCACCTCCCTCAACCTGCTGGCCACACTGCTTTTGAGGCAGCCCAGGATGCGGCTGGCCTTCTGGGCTCCAAATGCACATTGCCGGCTCATGTTGAGCTTCTCATCCACCAACACTCCGAAGTCCTTCTCCTCAGGGCCGCTCTCAATCCATTTTCCACTCAGCCTGTATTTGTGCATGGGATCGCCCCGACCCACATGCAGGATTTTGCACTTGGTCTTGTTGAACTTTGTGAGGTTCGCACAGGCCCACTTCTCAAGCCTGTCCAGGTCCCTCTGAATGGCATCCCTTCCCTCCAGTATGTCGACTGCTCCACACAGCTTGGTGTTGTTGGCAAACTTGCTGAGGGTGCACTCAGTCCCAACATCCATGTTGCCAACAAAGGTGTTAAACAGTACTGGTCCCAGTACCAACCCCTGAGGAATGCCACTTGTCACCAATTTCCACTTGCACATCAAGCTGTTGACCTCAACTCTTTCAGTGCGACCATCCAGCCAGTTCCCTATCCACAGAGTGGTCCATTGGTCAAATCCATGTCTCTCCAATTTAGAGACCAGGATGTCATGCGGGACAGTGTCAAATACTTTGCACAAGTCCAGGTAGATGACATCTGTTGCTCTTCCCTTATGCAACAATGCTGTAATGCTGTTGTAGAAGGCCACCAAATTTGTTAGGCATGATTTGCCTTTAGTGAAGCCACGTTGGCTGTCACCAATCACCTCCTTATTTTCCATGTGCCTTAGCAGAGTTTCCAGGAGGATCTTCTCCATGATCTTGCCGGGCACAGAGGTGAGACTGACCAGCCTGTAGTTCCCCAGGTCTTCCTTTTTTCCCTTTTTAAAAATGGGGGTTATGTTTCCCTTTTTCCAGTCAGCAGGAACTTCACCAGACTGCCACGACTTCTCAAATCTGATGGATAGTGGCTTGGCAACTTCATCTGCCAGTTCTCTCAGGACCCGTGGATGAATCTCATCAGGTCCCATGGACTTGTGCAGCTTCAGGTTCCTCAGCTGGTCTCAGACCTGGTCTTCTCATACAGTGGGCAGTACCTCATTCTCCCAATCCCTGCCTTTGCATTCTGTGACTTGGGCAGTGTGGCTAGAGCCCTTGCTGGTGAAGCCCAAGGCAAAAAAGTCATTGAGCTTTTTGAATGCTGTTTTTTCTATAAATTAAGGGAATAGAAATACTTCTTGGGTATAGAAAACACTTCTATGCTAAACTTTCGTATAGCTAATACCTGTAACAAAGGCACACTAATCTTCAGTTATAGAAACTTGTATTAGTAACTATTTCAGTGAAATAGATATCTATTTTTATAAGTACCAATGTTTTTTTAATTATCTGAAATCCAGAAGAAATTTTTGTACAAATCGCTTTGGACACCAGTTCTGTCATACCCTTGCACTTTGTCATTAGTGGAGCTGAGGGAGATGATGGTGGCAGTAAGTGACTGCCCAGCAGGTCCACCTGAAAGAGCTAACTAACCTGAGAATCGACATGAGTGAAGTGACTGCTGAATGGAGCTGAAAAGAGCTGATCAAGCGATAGGCAGGCTTGGGTAAGTGGCTGAGGTGAATAGTGTCGAGTAAATAAGTGATGTGACTGAAGTCAAAAGTGACACAAGTGAATTGAGTGACTGAGGTGACCCAGGTGTGACAGAGGCTGAGGCTTTCTGAGATATTCTTGGACATACACACCCATGTAGCCCCCCATATGCCAAGTGTAAGTAGTTATTACATTGATGAAAGAGGGTTAGCTAATGGCATGACTATCAGTTGTCAAAGTCTGAAATATTTGTGCCTTTGCCATGTTTCAGCATGGATTTAAGAAGGGGAACTTGTGCTTAACCAGCCTGACGGCCTGCTACAATGAGACCACTGGTTTGGTGGATGAAGGGACAGCAGTGGACGTTGTTTATCTTCACTTTACTATAGACTTCAGTTATGGGACTGTCTCTCGTTAAGTTCCTCACAGACAAATGGATAAAAGTATGGGATAGATAAATGGAAAGTGAGATGGACTGAAAACTGGGAGAACTGCCAAGCTTAGAGGGTTGTGATCGGTGGCACAAAGTCTGGGTGGAGGCCTGTCACAAGTAGTGTACTCCAGGGATCAACACAGGTTGAACACTGTTTAACATAATCGTTAATGATCTGGACGATGGGACAGAGTGTACCCTCAGTGAATGTGCAGATGATACAAAACTGGGAGGAGTGATATACCAGATGGCAGTGCCACCATTCAGAGGGATCTTGACAGGCTCGAGATATGGCCCGACAGGCATTTCCTGAAATTCAACAAAAGGCTTTACCAAGTCCTGCGCCTGGACTGTGCATGGGGAGTAACCCATTAGAGAAGACCAACTGCATCCCAGGCTGCATTAGAAAGAGTGTCGCCAGCAAGTCAAGAGAGGTGATTCTTCCCCTCTGGTGGCACTGGTGAGGCCACACCTGGAGTGCTGTCTCCATTTCAGGGCTCTCCAGTACAGGAGGGACATGGACATAGAGGAGTAAGTCCACCAAGGGCCACAAAGATAATGAAGGGACTGGAGCATCTGTCCTACGAGGAGAAGCTGAGAGAGCTGTGACTGTTCAGCTTGGAGAAGAGAAGGCTCAGAGGGATCCCATCGATTCCCTGAAGGGAGGGTGTAAAGAAAAGGGAGCCAGGCTCTTCTAAGTGCTGCCCAGGACAAGAGGCAATGGGCACAAACTGAAACACGGAAAATTCCACTCAAATATAGGAAAAAAGTTTTTACTGTGAGGTTCATCAAGCAGTGGAATGGGTTGCTCAAAGATGTTGTGGAATCTCCATCTGTGGGGATATTAAAAACTCAACTGGACACAGTGCTGGGCAAACTTTTCTGGCTGAGCCTGCTTCGAGCAGGAGTTGGATTAGACGATCTCTGGAGATCCCTTTCAGCTTCAACTATTCTGTGATTCTGTGTTATGGTGGCACCTTCAGTATCCTTAATGATATTAAAATCTCAGTGAGGTACCTCTGCTAAGATATGTGTATCCTGAAATCTAAAAAAATAATAATATGGAGAATATTAGTGCTAAGAATGAGCACAAAATATAGAGAGGTTTATAAGAAGGAAACTGTGGAGGGGTAAAATCAGGAGTCATGCAGAGTGAGCAAAGGATAGAATAAAGAAATAGTGGGAAGCCTAGGGAAGACCACAATGCTTAGTGCCTTTTTCTTTGGTCTTAATAAAATGCTTTTTATGACAAGACTAAAAAATAATAAAAAGAATAGGAAAGCATCAGATTAAAGAAGCACTGTGAAATACTTACATCATTTACAGCTATTCAAGACAAGAGGAAATAAAATATACCTTTGAATGCTGAGAACAGTTATCTCCTAAACAAGATCATCTTTTTGGAGCACTACTTAATGATGAGTAGAGTCTCAGGTTCTTAAAGAATATCAGACACAGCACCTTTCCTTAAAAACAACAGAAGAAGAATCCTCAAGATTACTGGAACAAATTATTATGCTATCATTTTCTAATAGTTCAGGGGACAAGAATGGGAAAAAAAATGTACCATGTGGATTTTAAAAAAATAATTCAGGTCGAATCAATCCATTTACCTTCTTTGATAGTTTAGCTGCTTGACGGGCATGTATTTACCTAGTGGGAGCTAATACCTCTAACACACCCCTAATTTTTAACAGTTTCTGACATAACTCTTGTAACACGTTTTTTTTTTTCATTTATAAATTTTTTAAGAATCAAGACAGATACGATCTAGTTTAAATTACTAAGATGGAGGTCAGCAATGATTTGAAAGCCTATGCTAAAGACAAGCTGTAAATTATTTTCAGAGAAACTCTGTGAAGATACTCTATGAGGTCTTAAAGGAGCCTAACTTCCCAGGACATTGTTCCTAAGGGAACTGAGAATTTGTATTCACATACAGTACCAGGCTGGGAGAGCTGAACCAGATGTGCATCAGAGGATGGGAATGAAACTCTAGTTTTCATTAAAGAAGCAGAGCATGAAGAAAAGCTCGGAAATTCAGTACAGTACTCAGGAAAGGAAAAGTCAAATGAACAAATAGAAAAGGGAATAAATATCAATATGCAAAATTGTATCAGAAAATTATATATGAGATCCCGTGGGTGTCAAAGTGAATATTGAAACAATTCAAAGTAAAAAGAATAAACGTTGTCTGGCAGCATTTTAAACGTTTATATTCAAACCAGCAGTAACTTCTAAAGCCACTGGAAGAGTTTTATGTCCAGTTTTGCATGTCACGTTTTGGCAACACTACCAACAAACTGGAAAATCATAAAGAACAGAACCTATGAATTTCAAGGAATGCTGAAATAAATAGCTTTTAGCTGAAAAAATTAGCTGCTTTCTAGGAGAGAAAAAACAGATAGGAAACATTTCCCACTGGGGGTAGGTGAGCAAGTGGCTGTGTGGGGTTTAGCTGTCTAGCAGGCTTAATTCACAACAAACACATTAGAAACTATTATTATAAAGGTATTTTTTTCTGCCTAGTCACTGAAGGACAGATGAGAAAAACAGTACTTTGAAGTAATAACTTATATTAGTAAAAAACAATGAAATGGGTAAATGAGAACTGGACCATGCCCCCTGGGAGGTTTGTGTAGTCTCCGTCTTCCAGAGATTTTTGAGAGTAGGTGGAAAAATCCTGTTAGGGGACGCTTAGGAATTGTTGGGCAGAGACATGGACTTTCTGCAGGTCTTTTGTAGCCCTGTGTATGCATGTTTCCATAAGAGACTAGCAGCAGGCTCCCCAGTCCAGAGTTCAAATTACATCAAAAGGAGCAGGAGAGAAACACATTCCAAGGTGAAATACCTATCTCAAGCCTATGCATGGAATTTCTTATACATTTCTGTAAAGAATTTCAGGTTTTGTGCTCCTGAATTATCTGTGCTTTGCTGCTAGTATTTAGCTGTCGTGTCCCCACGAATGTGTTGACGTAGATTCCGGGTGAACAAAAACCGCTGGTGCCTTAGTGCTAGGTCATATCTACTTAGTCTATCCTTCATGTATATTTAATCTCAGCTAGCTTTCAGTACTTTTGTGCATGCGTTGTAACCATTTTCTATAGTGTGATTACCAACCTGAGTTGTATCTTCTATCAGAAGTTAAGGAGAAAGAGGTTTCCTCGGGGACAGATTTGTTTATGAACACATGTAGAATTTGATTAATGTATAAATGATCAGTATATCTAACAGAGCATCAGCAAGAGCTTAACTTTCATTGTCTTGTTCTGAAAGCAAGGAGCACTAGAAACTTGATAACAAGGCCATTCTCTGGTCATTTAAGAGGGCAGCCCTCGCTGTGTTACCCAATTAGGAGAAAGCTGTATTACATGCACCTGCAGCATCCAGGTGTATTAAATGTCATTGCCCTTTTGTCGTGCAGTTAAAAGAGCAGCATTTGAAGCTTTTAACTCTTCTGCCTCCCCCAGCGATGTCAGGCATGGGAGCTGCGTGAATACGTCCTTTCGGGAGCTGCTGAAAACGCGATGTTAAAGGTCAGATTCTTTCGCTATGCCTTGAATACTAAGGCTGCGCCTGATACAAGCTTTTAGCGCAGCAGCAAGGTCTGACTTTCCAGGTCTCTCTCTCTCCCCAAAAGAAAGAAAAAGAAGCACAGGAGAAGCCGGCTGCCCTACGAGCCGCTCCGCGCTGGGACTCGCCGCCCTCAATACCCGCAGTAACTTCGGCGGTATCTGCACGCCGCGTCCCCGCCGCGGGGTCCCGGGGGCCGTCGGGGCAGTCCCTGCGCTGGGCAGCGGCGGGGCCGGGTGCCCCCGCCGGTCTGTACGTCCCCGGGGCATGGGGTTTAGCGTCGCTGGGGGTTTGGCGCCCCGTTTCCCCGCTTTCGTGGGAAGCCGGGAGCGACGGCGGACCGGGAAGTGAGACAACCGCCCGCCCGGCGGCGGGGGCGGCGGGGGGAGCCCCTCGCCATGGCAACGGCAGCGGCGGGGCAGCGGCAGGGCCCGGCCGCCTCCGCCTGCCCCGGCGCCAAGCCGCAGCCCCCCGCCAGGCTGGGCCGCCGCCGCGACGGGCCGGGACGTCCCCCGGCCCTGCCGGAGGGCGGCAGGGAGATGCAGGTGAGACGGGGGCGGGCGGCGGGAAGCAGCGCTGCGGGCCCGGCCCGGCTGGCCGCGACAAACACACACACGCACAAAAAAACCTTAAAAATCCAGCGAGAAAGGGAGGGCGGCCGCGGCTTGAGCATCCCGGGGCAGGGCGCACCGCCGCCCGCTCCCCACGGAGCCCCCTCGCCGGCGGCGCCGCCCGGCCGAGAGCCTGGGAGAGGCGGCGGCCGTGTCTGAGGGCGACCCGGGGGGGAATCCGTGTTTAGGGGAGGTCGCGCGGGTGGGATGAGCTTCCCAGCGTTTGGAGTCTGCGTGGAAAATGAAGTTTTAGAGCGGCTCTTCTTCGGTAACTTCCCCCCCGCGGTAAGATTTTTTGCGGGATAAGGCGTCCCGCAAGGACTGTGTCCAGCGGTCCTTTGCGCGTATGTACTGGCTTTGTAGGGCACAGCCGTCATAGAATCATACAATGATTCAGCTTGGAAGGGACCTTAAAGATCATCTATTCCAACCCCCCTGCCATGGGCAAGGACACCTCCCACTAGACCTGGTTGCTCAAAGCTCCATCCAGCCTGGCCTTGAACACCCCGAGGGATGGGGCATCCACAGCTTCCCTGGGCAACCTGTTCCAGTGCCTCACCTCTTTGTTTTTCTGAGATGCTTGTATGCTTTGATAAAAGAAGACAACTGAGGGTCACTTCCTCTGTTGCCTCCTCCGAGAAGGTATTTTTATCTGTGATGAAATTCAAAAACTTCTGTTGTTTGTAAACAAAATACATGTTGTTGTATTTTTAAGAGGGCAGCAGTTTCCAATGTTAATAACTTGCCTTGTGACAAGACTTCAGGTATAAAAACATTTAAGGTTCTTCTTTCAGTATGCACAGTAACAGTGGCAGAGGATGCTATTGAGATCTGCCGAAGAGGAGGAATAATATAACGTGCACTGCCGAATCCCATTTCCTGCCTCACGCTGAAGTCTGCTGCTTTCAGCTCTACTCTGATTATTATTTTATTATGAGTTTTGTTGAGTCAAAACACAGAATTAATTATACAAAACTTTTTCAAGAGTTAATGTTGAATGAAACTATTTTTTTGTAAACTATTTTTTTCTCTTTGTTTTGGCTGAGCCCTCAATATATGTAAAAGCAAGAAAGTTTGCAGTATGGTCTTTCACTATTAATGGAAGATAACTGGATTACCTTTTCCTGGAAGGGATGCCTAGTTAATAGATCCCAGGGACGGTTGCACGCCATTAGATTTCCATAATGTTAAAGCACAATAAATGCACTTCAACTTTATTTTTCCAGTAGCTTTCAGGACACATTCCAAAACTGTTCAGGGTATTATTTCTGTACAATTACAAATATAAAAAATTAAGTTATTGTGCATATCTCTTGTAAGGGTAACTTGTTTATCAGTGGGCCTGTCCTACTAAAACCTAAAACTGTCAAGTCAAGCGAATCAGCCTAATACTGTGGTAACATCATCTAGACTATCTTAATATTTCATAAAAAGATATATTTTCTCAATCTTTTGTAAACGAAATAATGAATTAATTAGTTGATATGCAGAGCTAAGGATAAAATGAAGCCACTGTCTCTTTATTAACATTCATTTAAATTTTGATCATAGCATTATTCAGTTGAGAATTTGCTTCTTTTTTGCTTTTGCTTTCATGGCTATGTGGCTATGAAATCAAGTAGTCAGAACTTTTTTTTATTTTCTAAAGTGTATAGTTTGATTATATTTATCATTTAACACCTTTCTGCATCCCATTCCTTGGCATCAGCTATAAACATGGGTCTTACCATTCTGAGAGCGAACAGTTTTCTGCACAACATGCTGTTAATTCCAGCAGTTAGAAGAGGCCTAGCTAAAAAGTAAAGTTACTGAACAAAATTGGTCCTGTTTTACCTCAAACCAGGACAGTAGGCCATGTGGAAAGAAAGATTCCTCTTCCACTGCCTCCCCAGTGGATATACTTTGGATGTTTAAAATAATGGGAGATAATGTAATGCCTCTCCAGTACTAGCACTTTCCCAGGAAAATGAAATTAGGACACTAAGAATTGCTGAGCACCATGTGTAAAATAGTGTGAACAGGGAAAAGCATTTGATTTATCAGTGAAAGCAAGGGAAAATGTTTAAGACCATGACATTGTTAGTCTTAACTATTGTTGTTTGGCAATAACTTTATCGAAAGAAATAAAATACTCTCCTCTTCATTAAAAGGGAACACTTCAGCCTCATTCTGTGTGCCATAAATTAGGGATTGTCCTGATAGGAAACTCTCCTTAAATTTTATTTGTATTTCTGTTCAGGAAGAAACAAAATGCAGAAGAGGGTACAGGTTCAGCTCCTGTCAGAGGCAGATTGCCGTAAGTCACTGAATGCAGGTACGCGTGTCGCAGCAGGTTATTAGCCAGTCATTGCTAAGAAAAATCCTGCGTTCAGCAATGTACATGAAAATGAACAAGGGCAGAAAGCTGTGTAACTTGTGTCTTTCTGAGGAAGCATGCAAAGATGCAAGGAGAGATGGTTTCAGGTGTGGAAACTGGAAAGAAAAAGTAGATGAAAAGATGAAACTGCTTTTTTAACCTGCGATGAAAGAGAAGTTTTCTGACTTGTGTGCTTGTGGGGTTTTTTTTAAGCAATGATTGGATATCTTTGATCAGATTAAAAAGTATCCATTTGCTAACTGGTGGTAGACAGACCCTTACAGTTACTGAATATCAAAGCATACAGCAAATTGCATGGGAAAGCTGTTATCTCAGTACAAGATGGCTGAAGTAATCTCAACAATGGCTATTGATAGCCAACCTGCTGGAAGACAGTAAAAGCTCCATTTTGTTTTCATCACCATGAGGATAATACAAGAAGTTAAAAGAATATGCAGGAATGGAAAGATGAACCAAGGCAGTAGCATGAGAACTATGGGTAGACTTCTTTAATTTTCTAACAGGCCTTTCTAATCAAAAGAAAACAAAAAGCCAAGTATGTTGTCTTGTTTGGAATATGGTGACAATTGAGCAATACATCAATATGGATTGCATTGGCTAAATATATTTGGACAAAGCGTGTTATCAAATGTTTAGATGAGAAAGAAAGATTTTTCTTAGTCACAATCAGGCTGTGACTGGTTAAAAGAATGTCAGAGGTCCCCACTGATTTCAGTTTTCAGTAGCCAGACAATATATTTGAAAATGTTTAATAGACATAGGACACTTTTCCAAAGAACTGTGACTGGTAATGAAGGAGTATGTCATCATTACAATTAACATTCAGAAGATTTACAGGTAGGGAAGACCTCTGCTGCTTAATCTGGATCGGACAATGTGTTGTACTCCAAACATATCAAGAATGATAACACTTCATGACAAGTAACAATCATACCATAGAAGCAGAAAGAGGTTTAATAAGGCCGGTGGCTACAGGGCATCTCATCCAACCCCCTCCACTCCGAATGTTCAGGGGAGAGACGGACAGCCGAGGAAGCAGCAATTGCATGGCTCTGGTTGCTCAGCAACAATTCCAGCTTTCTACCCTGTGTATGTAGGCAGGCAGCAGCAGTGGTGCTGTTTCCAGAAAGGTCTGTTTTATTGCCGGGGAGTAAATTCCTCTGTGACGCAGTTGGAAGGTACGCCATGTAGGCACAGGCTGCCCGCATGCAGCCATGAAAGCCCAAGATAACTTATAACTTTGCATTATTGCCATTTTTGTGGAGTCGAATGGTTTTGGCGTTTGTTCGTGTAACAACGTAATTTGAAATCTATGCTTACTGTAATGCCAAATTTATATCAAGGGAAGTGCTTGGTTATGGGCAAATACCATTCTGTTTCAGCTCCTAGGTTTCCAAGTAGAGGTTTGAAATACCTGAAGGGCATTTGGGTGAAGCCCTAGCGTTCAACAGCGGGACAGGGGACAGCGCTGGATGTCTTCTGGCTCCCTGCAGTTGGACCACTGATGCCGAAAGGCTGCAGCTGGTCCAGTTTAACCGCACAATAACATCAACAGATCTGGGAAATGAAAGCGTAATTCATGTGCTGTTGTGTTTCTGGGATAGCCAGTGGATTGTAGTGTATTATGAGTAGTGGATTAAAAGTGAACAAAATGGCTAAATGCAGAGAATGGCACTTGGCATTGCTTGTGTCTTCTAGGGTAAAGAAGGGTGGGCTGAGTACAGAAGAGTTCTTGAGGGGTCTTTCAGGACAAAAAACCCTCTTCATTTCCTCAATGTTTGGAGTACAGATTTGCCCTCAAGTATTTACTCGGTTTGTAGTCAAATCAGTTGTCAGTTGGAGCTACCTTTCCTGCTTGGCTGAAGAAACAGAAGGGAGGTGCCCTCTGTGAAGATGTTGGAGATGTTCCGGACTCCTAGAAAAGCTGAAGACATTGCTAAAGTATCATGATGAAAAATAACATATTAGTACATTTTATAAAGAATATTAGAAACTTCAGGTTCCAGAAGCAATAAATTATTCCTGGTGTTGAATGTTGAGTTGTGTCTTCTAATCTGTATACTGCAACAGATTTTCTCTTGCTGTTCCCATGATGTTGTTGTTTTGCCTTGCACCCATAAACCCAATAGTGTTGTTACGGCAGGGTGAAGAATGGTGTAAATTGCAATTTTCAAAGTAACTTACATGATTTTACATTTATTAGCAGAACACAGGAGAAGCTGGTGTTTTATGACTGAAATATGTGACCTGAGCATGTTGGATAATAGTTTATAAAAGAAAACACAGAGTTTTTCCGTAGCGCATATGAACACAGCGAATTTAAAGAGCCATCAGATTTTTTACTTCAGAAACAGTGTTTTATTTAGCAGATAATAGTGGGTGGAGTGTGCAAGCTACAACTGTTAAGGGATTATGAGATCATAAATTGGATGTGCGATCAGGTGCCAGAAGTTGGAGGCAGTAGGGTGTGGTTTCTGTTAAATCACTGTTTCATACTGAAAAATGTATATACCAAAACCATTTTAAACCTCCAGCATGGGGAAAATAACATCAGTTCTGCCTTTTATGATGTTCATTTGGCACATTTTAAGACAAGATAATGGATAATGTGGAAATCAA
The DNA here is from genome assembly GCA_008921705.1 of Burhinus oedicnemus. Classification (NCBI taxonomy): domain Eukaryota; kingdom Metazoa; phylum Chordata; class Aves; order Charadriiformes; family Burhinidae; genus Burhinus; species Burhinus oedicnemus. The sequence goes on from VFFE01007704.1 coordinate 321,447, forward strand.
GATTTCTCATGTATATTTCTGAAGATCACTATTTTGAAAAAAAAGTAAAACTTGCCTTCTTCCTGCTCTGAATTGTTTTCTGCTTTCAATTTTGACCACTTCAAGAAAAATGCTTATTATGTGTGGTGAATTGTTTATAAATTAGGTTGAGAAGCAGAGAACTCCTGTATTAAATCACTGCATTTACTCTTATTTTAATTCTCTATGAAGTTTGAGAGTGCTGTACGAAGGAGGTATAAGCAAGAAGTTCGTATCCACGCAGATTTATTAGCAGGATTTGTAGCTGATGGTACATATTGACTCTAGGGATGAAAGATATTTTTTTGGGGGGGAAATAAACAACAACAGAAGGATGGGAAGGAGAGAGTGGACTCTTCCCAGTGTGGCCAGGTAGAGCAGTGGTGGGTCCCAGCTGAGAACCCTCTTGGGCTGACCTGTCCGTGCCTCCAGTGCAGCATGTGGCACTGATAAAGATGAGGAGGCTGATAATGACTCTCTGCCCTGTCTTTTCCTTGGGACCTGTTTGAAATCCCTGTTGGTCATTACTGCTGAATGGATTATGCTAATCAAATGCAAATGTTGCACATTGGTTGTTAAATCTCTGTGCATGTGTATTATCCAGTAATGTTCATCAAGCATCTCCATGACTATTTTGTTACTTTGTTGTCCATTATGCTTGGTTTTCTCTAATGTAAGCTAAAATCTTCACAGACAAAGGCAAAGAAAGGAGGAAGTGAAGAAGGGTGGGTGATCCTTATGCTGGCGGGAGTGGTTTCCCATGAGAAGCACCATAACAGCACTGTTCGGGTTTGCAGGTGCAAGGCTGATGGCAGCAAGCACAAGAGCAGCAAAGTGGGGGGAAAAAACCCCAACCTGCTACAAAGGCTCTGGAAAACAACCCCCTGGTAGTCTGGGTGCAAGCTTACAAAGCTGCAAGCGGCAGGCCTTTAGCATTGGTGAGGTGAAAGCACCTACAGGCACCTTGCAGCAAGATGTTTTTAGGTTGGTTGAAATTTAAAAGCTGAAGTTTAAATCTATTGAAATGCATCAAGGGATTGTTACAACCTCAACAAAAAGGTGAGCTTCACTTCACGTGTGGTGGGTTTATTGTATCTCCCTCCCAGATAATACCAACTAGCCTCTGGACAATTATTTAACTGTGATGGAGAGGGAATTCCTGCTAAAAGGTGAGAAGCTGGGGTTTCATGAGTGTTGATTTAGCTGCATGCAGGCAATGCAGTAACTTCAGGGAAAAGCTTTTGGAATCTTATTTTATTTTCTCAGGACTACTCTTATAAAAGTATTCAATTAAGAGAGTCCTTTTAAAGTTTGAGGAAAATGTGAATAATGGGGGTTGGATGTTAATTTCCCCCTGCCCCGAATTGCTGCATAGCAATCAGGATCATACTCAGAAACAGGCACTGGAAGTGTTAAGTAAAAGAGGAATCTTGATACAACAAGCTTCCAAAGTTGCAGTAAAAATAGTAATCTAAATCTTGGGTTAATCAATAAACAAATACACCTCCAAAGGCTTAGAACAAGAAGTGCCTTGTTGGAAGATAACTGGTTTGAGAAAGAACAAAAGACAAACATTTTACCAAGCAGAGAGGCGAAAAAAATGAATTACACTGCAGAAAAGAAATACGAATCTATGGCCTGTGATTATTACCTTTTTATTTCTCCAGAGAAAAAGTATGGAGGTTAAGACTACTATGTTGGCTGGTTGGTAAGCATTTTTCATGCCATAGCTGCTACCACTAAAACTTGCCAAGATGGTAGTTTTTGTTATTAGTCACAGAACTGGGTAGCTTAGATTAAATATACTTAGTTGTTGCAGTTCTATTTCATTGGATTTTTATCAAACTTAAATTGTAAGGAAACGAATAACTAAAAGTTAAATTAAATGGAATCTTGTTTAGCGGTAAATAGCTCTGAATGTATAGACTGAAAAATGAGTAAGACTTTCTTAAAGCCTACTTGGAAGTAACTGTTAATTCATAAGGTCATAACCTTATTCAATAAAAAAAAAACAAAACACTTTCCCCCTACACCATCACTTTCTATATTTTGAAATGTATGTGTTGGAGTTAATTTCCTTTAATTGTATGTGTATTAGTAAAATATGGGGAGGGAGAGGAAACAAGATGTGCTGGTTTTGGCTTGGGTAGAGTTAATTTTATTCATAGTGGATTTGGATTCGTGCTGGAAAGAGTGTTGATAAGGCAGGGATGTTTTAGTTATTGCTGAGCAGAGCTTATACAGCATCAAGGCCTTTTCTGGTCCTCATACTGCCCTGCCAGTGAGTAGGTTGGGGGTGCACAAAAAATTGGGAGGGGACACAGCTGGGACAGAGGACCCCAACTGACTAAAGGGATGTTATATACCATGTGACATCGTGCTCAGCATATAAAGCTGGGGGAAGAAGAAGAAAGGGGGGACATTCAGAGGTAAGGTGTTTGTCTTCCCAAGTAACTGTTATGCATGATGGAGCCCTGCTTTCCTGGAGGTGGCTGAACACCTGTCTACACATGGGAAGCAGTGAATTAATTCCTTGTTTTCCTTTGCTTGTATGCACAGCTTTTGCTTTACTTATTAAACTGTCTTTATCTCAACCCGTGAGTTTTTCTCACTTTTACCCTTCTGATTCTCTCCCTCATCCTGCTGTGGGGGGACAGAGCGAGCGGCTGCATGGTGCTTAGTTGCTGGCTGGGGTTAAACCACAACACAAGGAAGACGTTTTACTTGCAATGTTTTCAAACTAAAGACTTCTTATATGAGCTAGTAATACAGCTGAACAAATAGCTCTATCTGAGTTACTGTGGAAGAAGTGCCATGAAACTTCTGTTTTTAGCTAATGCATATAGCTTTCTTCAAAGGTGGACTGGTAGGCCCATCTCAAACTAAGATTAGTAGGAATAATCCCCAGGGCAGCTGGAGGTTTAAGTAACTTCCAAGTGGCTGGAAAGAAACACCAAGCTCAGCATAGCTACTGGACTGTTTTAATGAATGTTTTGCTTATAATGGAGTGATAGAGTACAATGGCAATATCTTTTGCTTGAAATCTGCAATGGTATAGATATGTTATGTACTGGTTATTTGTGTCCTGACTGCTATATGGTCCAACTTACCCAATATGGGTACAGCATGTCTTAGCTGCGTAGCTAGCATCTGTATCTGCAGCATGTGATTTTCTTGTGACCTGTGGGCCAGATGAGTTACTCTTGTGAGCTCAGTGCAGCTGTGAGTGGAGCTTTAAAGAGCTTTAGAGCAATTTAGTTCAGCTGTGTCTGAGCAACTGTAATAGCTGTTGATTGCAGTATAAAAGTACTGCTAAACGTGTGTAGTGAAAAAGCCTGAATTCAGCACAAGTAATAAAAAACTTCAAAATGTTAATATTGCTTATTAAAAGGGACATAAAAATTCATCACTGGAACTATTTTACTTGCTTCTGTGTGGATCCAGCTATGCTTCTAGTGCTGGCAACTAAGCCTAAGATAGTTTTGGGCCATGGAGCAACTTGCAGGGCCCGAATCAAATGGTCTTGTCTGATTGCCATTGATAGCCAGAAAAAAAGGGGTTTAACTGACAAAGCTTTTTGTTGGTTATTCCATGAAAAACAAATTCTCCAAATGGACACTTTGTTATTAATACTAAGCTACCCAGAAACATCCCAGCTTAGTACAAGTAAGCTTTTATTTATTGATTTACTTATTATCATACATGGTTTGCATATTAGCAAAAAATCAGGCTTGAATCTTTAAGGCTTATGCTGCTGAATCCCCTTCCAGGTAAAGTAAATAAAGAACAGTAGAACAGAAAATATGAACCTCTACATCACTATCTTCACTTAAGAGGGTAACAAAGCAGTTTGTAGAAAGCAGGTAATACCTGTAAAAGTAGTTATTACCACACAAAGAGATAAATGATACAGATGGTCAGTTTGTCTATCTTGCCATGCTGATCTGGCAACTTCATGTCAATTATGTCTTGATAGGCTGCATCAGTAGAGGAAGCTGTCATCCTCCTAAATTTAAAGGCGACAATCTGGAAGTTAAGTCTATTTATTATAGGTATATTGCTAATCTGTACAAATGTATTTTTTTGATCCATATAGTGATAACTTCAACAAAAAACTTGTATTTTTCACAAATTTGTATTTCCTCATCTAATTTGCCTAAAATGGAAATGTTGTAATATTAGAAACTTATCTCTTGGAATCTTCTATATTTGTAAGACTTGGGGTCTTCTTAGGCTTAATGAAAGAGAGGTTTTAACTAGTGATCCAATGGTGAGTCTTGGAGACCATTCTCAGATGATGACTCTCATTCCATAATTCAGCATGCTCAAGAGTTACAAGAGGTGGCTAATGTTTAGACTGTAAGAGGTTTAAAAAGCTGCGGAGCAGAGACATGATCCAAAACAAAGCTCAAAGTTCTTAATCTCTGTAAAGATGATGCACTATTTCTCTGGACAGCTCTGATAGTCCTTGAAAACAGAAAAGCAAAAGCAACATTTCTGTATGGCAGGGTTGTTCAGGTTGGCGTGGCCCGCTTACAGCCTATTGGAGAGTCCGTAACTTCCAAACATGAAACAGACAGAATGGAAACAATGCTTGGCTTAGCGCTACATGCAATGCAGATAATTAGCAATTCTTTACAATAAAAATCGTTATTTATGCTCTTTTCTTGAAGCTAAATGCTTCATTTAGCGCACTGAAATTCTGCAGATGGCAGAAAAGAAATATTTCATGGCTTTCTAGAAAATATACAGCAACATCACCTATTAGCATTGGATTGTTGACCCCATGTGACATAAGATGAAACAATCTTTGGAAATATGGTATTATAACGTCTGCTGTTGTGCTGATTAAGAAGTTGAAGTTTTAGTTCTAAGATGGATAAGGATGTACTTACAACCTTTATGATGATATACTAACTTGTCTGCAGGATAACGTGCATGTCACGGAGTGAGACGGTCAGTTCTTACAGAGAAATGGTGATGAACAGTGCATCTAAAGGAGACTCCTTCAGAAAGAAAGTATGCTTAGACTGTTTTAGGAATAGAGACATATATTTCAGCTGCTGTATAATGTAGCAACCATTCTGATACAGTAATTACCAACATAAATTTTGCCAACATGGACCAACTTGTATAGTACTTACCACTCTATAGATTACAGCTAGGTTCATGCAGTGTTCATATTTTTTCTTCTTATTGCTGAACTCTTAACACAGTAGTTGAAATAAACCTTATTTTCATCCCTTCCTTGAGCAGGAGTCCTCAAGGATTGTAAAGTAGTTGCATAACTCTAAAGGTTGATGTAAATATTAAGGTAACTGTACCACTTGATAAACACAAGAATTCAGTGTTTGGGTTTCAACACTGTCATTCCTGCTTAGACAACTTGGATAGTCATAACACCACATATTAATCCTATGTCCATGCTTGTGAACATGGAACAAGAAGGATGTTTACAACCAATTAAAATTATTTTCTTAAATTCCTCCTGACTTGGAAATACTTGCCTTGGCTTTTGGAGGCTTTGCTGTCTTGATAGTGAAATTATATTTTCAATATAAAAATCAATGTAGTCTGATGAGATATGATATAATCACACTTAATGCTACTGCATTTGTAGTGAGCTAAGTGGACAGATTGCTCCTTGCTCCATCGAGAGAGATAACTAAGCTGCAGGAAAGTATCTGTGAAAGGTCTATATCTAATGTAAATGGCCAGTCTGGGTACTTGAGTATCAAGTAAAAACACTCAAGATGCTATAAAATGTATATGTGAATATGCAGCCTTTTTACAGCTAGCTAATTGCCAGAGATCAACTTACTAAAAGTAATCTTCTGATGGTTTTGAAATCAAATGTATGAATATGTCTTTTCTTCATCTAGATGGGAAAAGACTTGCAGAACAATTAAGACAGGAAACATGTCCCCCACCCTCCCACTATTATCTATTCTAGGACTCGTGTCCTCTGTTGTGATAGCTGGCAAGAGTCTTACATCACTGTTTCTTTGGAAAGTTTCTCAGTTATTTCTGCCCTGTTGTAGAATTCTGATTTAGCAGTTTCTAGTAGCTGTGTAGATAGCAAAGGGTAAGGCAGAACCAAGCACTTTGTTGTTTCAAGAATGATACCTTTTTTTTTTTTTAAAATCTGGAGATGGTTACTAGTAAGATATCAATGTGATCCCCTGAGGCAATAAAATAATGTGACTTTGAATCCTGAATGGATTGAACAGATTAGTTAGTTGCAGTTCTGGAAAGGTAGGTCAGAACACAAGCCTAATTTGTTATAAAACCTCATGTTTGATGGCTGACACGCTTTCAGTGTTGCTGTTTGGATCTGGTCTTCTGGTAGTGCTAGTTACCCAGCTGTGTAGGCATGACTGCTTGTACTAAAAATAGACATAATGTTAGGGCTTTTGTAGAACAGGCAAGTGAATCCCTTTCTTAGGGGTCAAAAGGAATGTCAACTGTATTTTTACTGTGAAGTATACATAGTGATCTGGAGGTATGGTTAACTTGCTCAGTGTGAACTCAGGACAGTGGGAAAATCCTTGAAGTTTGTGGTAGCATATCTGCAGTGCAGCGTTTTAGTAGGCAGGTGGCTTGGATTTCTTGCATGGAACCGGAAGAGTTGGGATTTTTTTCCTTGGACAGGGGACTTAACTGCAGTTTCATCAAACTCCAAAACAATGCATAGGCAACTGGGAAGGAAGTTAAGCTGTATTCTAATATAGTTTTCATGAGGATGTGACTGTTTTCATCAACTTATGTTTTGGCTAATATTTCTCCACTAATATGTAGAGATATATGGCCATAGGAGGCTCAATCATTTCATTGTGAAGGAAGTAATAATATAAACCAAAGCAAGATTTTTATATGTAACCGGAGCTAAAGAACAGCTTCATGACCACTCTGAGTAAGCTTTGGGTTAATATGCAATCTGATCTGGGATGTATTCCCTTTTGACAGTATGGAAAGAAAAAAGACATTTAGCCTGCGCTGCTGACTGCTGAGACAATGATTCTAAGCTAGACTGTGCATTTACCTATGAAAAACAACATACCAATAAAATCTCTTAAGAATTGGTCCTTGAACTTTTGAGGTATAAATTAGCACCAATTAATGAAAAAATATGGAGTTGCATGAGTGTGAATCTTTTGAGTTTAGAGTTCACTTTTAAAACGCATGACTTAATACTAAAGCAGTTCTGATTTAATCATAAAAATGCTGAATTCAAAAATATGCTACCAAGTTAATGAAGAACAACACCCTACATTAGCTTCCTGGTGGGGTCTGCAGGGAAGAAAACCAACTTTATCTGGAAGGTTAAATGAGCAGCAAGTTAATTATTCCATGAACTGTTACTACAGTGATGCTTTGTTTGCTGTGCAACAGCTGAAAAGAGACTCTTAATTGTTTAATGCTAGACAACAGCTACCGAATACCATCGTTTGCACTTTCATTGCAGATGCCATCCAGAAATACCTGGACAGGCTCAAGAAGCAGGCCCATGTGAACCTCATGAGGTTCAATAAGCCCAAGTGCAGGGTCCTGCACATGGGTTGGGGCAACCCCTGGTATCATTGCAGGCTGGGGGACGAAGGGATTGAAAGCAGCCCTGCGGAGAAGAAATTGGGGGTACTGGTGGATGAAAAGCTGGACATGAGCCAGCAATGTTGCACTCACAGCCCAGAATGCCAACCGCATCCTGGGCTGCATCAAAAGAAGCATGCCCAGCAGGTCAAGGGAGGTGATTCTGACCCTCTACTCTGCTCTTGTGAGACCCCACCTGGAGTACTGCATCCAGCTCTGGGGCCTCCAGCATAAGAAGGACATGGAGCTGTTGGAGTGAGTCCAGAAGAGGGCCACGAAGATGATCAGAGGGTTAGAGCACCTCTGCTATAAGGGCAGGCTGAGAGAGTTGGGGTTGTTCAGCCTGGAGAAGAGAAGGCTCCAGGGAGACCTTATAGCAGCCTTCCAGTATCTGAAAGGGGCCTACAAGAAAGCTGGAGAGGGACTTTTGACAAGGGCATGTAGTGATAGGATGAGGATAATGGCTTCAAACTGGAAAAGGGTAGATTTACAATAGACCTCACGAAGAATTTTTTCACTCTGAGGGTAGTGAGGCACTGGAACAAGCTGCCCAGAGAAGTTGTGGAGGCCCCATCCCTGGAAGTGTTCAAGGCCAGGTTGGATGAGGCTTTGAGCAACCAGGTCTAGTGGGGACATGTCCCTGTCCATGGCAGGGGAGTTGGAACTAGATGATCTTTAAGGTCACTTCCAAACTGAATCATTGTATGATTCTATGGTTTCTGCTTCAGAAATGTGAGAGCAAGAGAATAATGACCTCAGATGTGTTTTTCCTCTGAGGGAGTGGTATGAGGAAGAAAAGGGATGGAAACATATTCTCATGAAATGCTAACCAACTAGCAAACCTTTATGCAATAAATCAATCCAACTATGCAAATGTGAAGAATAGGTGCAAAATTTGGGGTGGGTTCCAGATCTTTGTTGAATGTATGCTTAACTGCTACCAATAAAGAAGAGAAATCCAGACAAGCTAGAGGGAGGCTGTAGAGCTTCAGGATGAAGTTTGCATTGAGACTGAACCTGTTTCATGCATTATTGAAATCAGAGGGGATGGTCTGTATCTTGTGCTTTCCTCATCCCAGGCCTAGTAGTTGTGTGATGATGGAGTGAGCATGTTCAGTGAGCCAGATAATATGAGGAAAAATCATGTCTTTTGCTAGTTATTATTTGACAAGTGAGCAGTTGTCTGCCAGTTGTCTGCCTTAATTCTTAGTGGACAGTTTGGGGTCTGGTTTTCAGTTCATATGTTGTCATGTATCTGTAATTGAGCCCTTATCCAGGATGATCACTAATTTCTATACGTTAGCCAGTTGCTTACAAAGGTAGAAATAGACTTCATGGTAGTAATGACCAGCTCAGAGACCATCACTTTATATGGGAAATCAGCATTAGGGTTGTTCTTTTTCCATTTGCCTTCACTGAATTTTCATCTGCCACTCTAACACATAGTTGCTTAGTCTTGGAACGTTCTGTAATTCTTTGTGGTCTTCCTTATTACCTTGAATAATTTAGTTTTGTCTGCAGACTTGGTCACTCTCACAGCTTTTCCCTCTTCCACCTGACTATGTGCAGATGCCTGGAGAGCTCCACTTTGAGCAGCAGGTGTAAGGTCTAAGAACTAACTACTCATTTTATTCCTATCCTCTCCTTCCCAACATTTAATCAAGTTTTTTATCTCTGAAGGGTCATTTCCCTTACACTTTTCATAAAAGCATTTGACAATGGATCTTTTTGAAAGCTTTTTGCAAATCCAGGTCATGTAGATCAATCTTCTTTACACTAATGCTTATTAACCCCTTCAGTGAACCTCGGCAGTTTGTGATGAGTGTTTCTCCCTTTCACAAAAACCTTGTTGACTTTTCCTTGGGAAAATAAATTATTTGAGCTGCCCCTTAATGTTATTCTTTATCATAATGCTTGTTATTTTACCTTGTCAGGCTTCTTCCTCAGTTGTTTCTCATTCAGCTAGCCCTGTAAGCATGCATTTTATAAGCCAGTGACCGGTCCTCTGACACTGATGCAGAATACATGTCACATTAAGCAGCTTTGCTCTTTTGTCTTTGAGTTCCTTCAGAATTTTTGGGTGACTACCCATCTGATGCATTACTTACCACTGACTTAAAAAAAAAAAAAAGATAAATTGTCAGCTTATAAACTCGTCTTCTAAGCCTTAATATGTTGGGTTTTAGGTGGGAGGTTCCTGTGAAGGAAATACTGAACTCTTCTGCAGCAAAAATGTATACAAATTTAGTAATCTTCTATTGGATTCTTGCAATATTATGATTTTTTTAAGACATTCTGAGAAGTTTCCTACTTCTGTGATGCACTGTGAAAGGGACCTTATTATCAGCATGTTGTATTTCTTATTAGCTGTTATTCAGACTGCTTCAACTTGCCTTATTACATCTTTGTCTAAGCTGTCAGGGTTTAATTCATCTGTTTTTTTTCCACATCACCGTTATTCCAGCTTTTTGGAGGATCCCCTGTTGCTTTTCCTCTGCTGTTTAGCTATGCTGGCTGGCTTATGCTTTTTCTAAAGTCTTTCTTGGTAGAAGGTGTGCAGATGCTCTGCATTTCCAGTATGGTGTTCTTAAATAATTTGCATGTTGTCTGCAAAGATTTTATTCTTTTGACTGCTGCTTTTTACCTCCTTATTTTTAGTAGTTCCTCATTTTGAAGTAGCATTTGACTGCATGACTCTTTTTTCTTTGTAACTTTTGTTAGTGCTGTGAGGTTGTTGAATTTTGTATTTTATTCTCTCGAACACTTACATTTTGAACCTGATATTTTGCCCTTTTAGGGACTGTGGTAGGAGTCACTTGTCCTCTTGTATGGTTTTTTTTCTGATAAACTTTCTATGGCTATTGATGATGTCTCAAAAATTTAGTCAGCATCATCTGAGGTGGTATTTCCCTAGTGTACATGGAAACAGCTGAAGTTTCTTGCTAATACTGTTCTCTGCCACAGGGGCCCCCTCTCATCACTGTCAGCATGTCATAGTCAATACTTCCATCCTAATCAGGCAGTTGGTAATACTATGTGCTGTGCCGATCTTGTTTATGACTGAAACTTCATTCCATTTGGCTCTGGTTGGCTTGCTAAGTTGTTTGAATACCAAGCTCTTTTACAGCAGTGTTGGCTTTTCCATGCTTTCTGTATAGTAAATACCCTGAAGTATGGTACAAGGTACCAATGACACCTTCCTTATGCTGAGTTTTTAGTACTATTATTATACCAATGTCTTTGTTCAAAGATAGTATCCCAGTTCCCTCAACTTTGTTTCTAGGACTTCTGCTTAGGTAGAAGCTGGAATGCACTTGTTTTGGTTTTCTGTTTCCTTCCACCCCGTTAAAAGGGACAATATCTGTTCCAGCCTTTTGCTACGGTTTGTGGTATGACATGTGTCAGCCTCTGCTCTATCATGTGTTAGGCCTCTCTGCACTTCATACAAGTGGATACGTATTTTGAGACCACATGATCTTTAGGGCCTGATAGTGCTTTCCTCAAGCTAGGTTTAAAAATACCCCTCTAATCTTTAAAAGCCACAAAGTTTACCTAACTTGTTTCTTCTAAAACCATTCCCTTCATTTCAGGAGAGTCCCCAGCTTCCAGTGAATCTGGACCTTGTTTCCCTCCTGATCTTCAATTGCACTTCAGGAATTTATTACAGTCTTTAGTCTGCGTTGCTGGGCATATTGGGAATATTTGAACAGTGTTAGGGATGCTTGAAGAATGTGAGGGAGTGTATTTTTGCCTTTGATCCTTATTCTAGCTGAAGCTGATGGGCACAATGTCCACATAATTGGTAATGGAAAAGGGCAGAGAAGACGTGAAAGTCTGTAGTTCCTTAAAATGGAAAATGTATTACTTGCATGGTTACTTGAACTGAAATTGTCTGTCCTTGCAGTAATGTCTCTTCATTTGGTAAGACCCACACATCCTGTCTGTCTTGGTAAATAGAAGGCTAATTTGTATCTGTCTACTTAATATATTCAGTGTTTTATCTTTAAATTTTATTTTCTTAGCAGTGGATCAAATAGGCAAGCAGAGCCTGAAGAACAAATAAATGTCTTGCCTAAAGCAGAACAGGGAATTACACTAGGACTTCCTACATGCTAGGTTAATTCTTTAAGCAGTACTATCTTTCACCATAAAAGGCTTGTTTGGCAGCAAGATGACATTATTATAGGTTAAAATCTTAGTCATATCTATTACCTCATCAAATAAGTAAGATGAAGAGAAGCTGTATTTTGCAGCTATGATAGCCTTATTTTGTTGTTGTTGTTTACTTGTTTGAGCTGAAGTAAGACATTATGTGGCTGAGAAATTGTATACTCATTAGATGTTTAAAATGAAAAGCATTTTTTGGAATGACAAGCAACCCAAATGCCTACTAGTGTGGGAAATAACTAAATATGTTGAAGTTTTAGTTTTTCACAGCAAAGCAGTTAAAAATCTTTGCCTTAATTAAAGGTATTGAAGCCTCAATGTTATTTGACTTTGAAAGCAACTCAAGGGACGAAAGTCCGCCCTTAGCTTTGGTTGTTATTGCAGTTGTATGAGAGAGAATGAGGCAGAATAGGATATGCTTTTCTTTAAGTTCCTCCACTTCTATTCAGTGTAGATTTTCATCTGTGACTTTTAAGTTATCTCCATAAAGGACAATTTCAGTTGCCAAATTTTATATAGACTGTATTTTGTGGTCTTGTGAAAAAGAGCACGAAAATAATGTGCGCTTTCAGATTTAACCACTAGATGGTAGCTAACTACTATCTATTATTACCCATAGTAAACGAAACCTCGTTGCCGAAGCTGTGCAGTATAATGCCACCAAAAAAATCTTTTGACGTTGTGAAATGAACTTACATAAATCCTAAACTAATATGGCAACTTAAAATTTTAATCTAAACAGTTTTTCTCTGATGCAGTTGATTGTGTGCTTCGTGGTTTTACTGACCTGCACAGTGGTGATTTACTCCAAATTCTGACTTAATGTTTTGTAGGGTGCTGAACATAGTCATGGCTATCCAGAGACACATGACAGACTAATATTATTCTGAGAATGATGAGTAATAACACAAGATTGCATAGCCTCCTTAATGTATATATTACATTACTAAAAATAATGCAACTTCACCGTGGATCTTACACTCCTGAAGCATCTGGCAAGGAAATGTATTCTTCAAATCACAGATCTGATTGTGAATCACCAATAAAATAAAAGGTAAAAGAGCATTTTTTTAAAAAAAGTTGATTAAAAACCGCAAGAAAACTTTTTTTGCAAAGGATAAAAATCCTTTTATAAGTGTTAAATCTGACACTGTGATAAAACAAAGAGTCCTTGTTAAGTTAATGATTACATGACCCTGCCTCAGCAAGAGCAGGTCTATTAAAAAAATCTTTAAAATGAACCTGGATTATTGGGCCAATTTACATAGCTGTGATAGACTATTCAAACTAATGCTCTTGTGAATGTAAAGCAAATTCCTAAAGCGGTATTTTTGTAGCAGTTTCAGCAGTTATCAGCTATACCAAACTTAAGGCTGAGCATTATTTGATTTTGTGGCTTATAAGGCAAAGAAGCAGTACAGGTGATAAGAGTCTTGCATATAGTTGCTGACCAAAAGGTCAGCTTCTTAGCCTTCTGGGTTGTTGGTTGTTATTAATGGTGTGCTAAATTGGCTCTGCTGGAAGTCTGACTTTTGACCCGAGGACACTAGTTACCTGACAATAGCAGTTAAGTACTATGTCAACCACTTCATTCTTTTCAGTTTTCCTTTTTAACACATAATAAGGTGGAAGATCACAGGAAGTTGCTTTCCATAAACGTCAAAACTCTTTCCATGATTCTAACCAAGATCAGCATATTATCTAGTACTGTAAATGCAGTCTACTTAAAAGGTTCTGAGTGACAGCTGACTGAGGAGGTGATCATGAGGTTGTAGAGCTTAAAACCCTGAAAGAAGTGAGCAAGACAATCAGTAGGGTCACAACCTTGGACCTCGGGACAGCAGATTTTTTACTTCTTCAGGGATCTGCTTGGCAGGATCCCATGAAGGACTTCCCTAGAGGGAAACGGGACTGAGGAAAACTGTTTGATCTGCAAGAACAACATCCTTGGAATGCAAGGACAGATCATTCAATGTGCAGAAGGAAGACCAGGCCTTGCAGAAGGCCAGCATGGATGAACATGGAGACCCTGTTGAGCTCAAACATGAAAGCTTCCATAGAAGGTAGTCAGAGATGGGCCACTCCTATGGCTAAGAGGAGATGTCTACAATTGTCTAATGGGAGGGTAGAGAGAGGACAGAGCTGAACTTTCCATGAAGGAAACAAGAGCCAACACACCCAAGCTAGAATATAGGACATTCCAGTTAGATGTGAACAATATTTATGTTGGGTGGTCAAACACAGCTATACTTCCCAAGAGGCTGTGGAATCTCCATCGTTTGAGATATTCAAAACTCAACTGCACACATCTCTGAGCAACCCTCTCTAATTGGACTTGCTTTGAGCAAAAGACTAGACTAGATGACTTCCAGAGATCTCTTTAAACCTACACAATTTTGTAATTCTTTAAGTTAGTTGCTATGACCTTACATCATTCGATGAAAAAGCTCCACGACTCTTACATGGTTCTTTGAAGCGTTTATTTAAACTTATTTTTTTCCTTGTTTTTTAAAAAAGAGCTTTTATTGACATGTGGCAAAATTAAGCCTGTTGGGCTGAGTTTTTATATTAGAAATCACATACATCCTGGAAAGAAGTAAATAATTTCTCAGTGTTCTGAATATATCCAGGAATTAACTCAACATGTAATATTTAATAGCATGTTTAATTTTAAAAGGGAAGGCTGTACGGGGTTCAAAGATAGCTATGGATGCTTAATTTTACACTAAATGCAATTTTTCCAGTCTTTCTCTTTCAAACATGTATACACAATCAGATTTGACTATAGTAGGTGGGGAAAATTGTATGGAAAAATCAGATAATGTGGGGAAAATGGTTTTTACTCCTGTGATTTTCATCAACGCTGAGGTTGTCACGTGATTTTAGACATGATTCACATTGATATGAGTGGAAGCAGAAATATTTAGGGACATTCTAAGCCTGAAATAGCTGTAAAAATTTCTTGTTTTTCTTGTTCCTAATATTGGATCATTAGTTTGTTTTTCTTGGCATTTTCAAGAGGACATCAGATTAGATTCTGTCACTGAAGTGGAAAAAAATAAGGCTATTTTAAGAAGAAAAAATGTAACATTCCTTGCTAAAGAAAAATTGCTGTATTAAGCAACCATTGTACAACTGAAAAATAACAGCCTGAATGTGCTTGTATAAAAAATGAGTAGAAAACTTCGTAATTTAGCAGTCTGTAGGTAAAAGCTGCTTGACTGTTGTTGCTATATATTTAAACAATCATCTGTGACAAGGAAACAAAGATGTCTGTTGACATGAGGATTACTTAAGAAGGCTAAACACAAATCAGATAAGCAGTTATAAAATTGACTTTTGTAAATGGTTATGTTGCCCTTGAGCATGATGAATTGTATCTGTATCGAGCGGTGTTTGTATATAAACAGTATCACCTTAACAACACCGTGGTCCGTAGCAGTAATTTTCAACTCCTAATCTACAGGCAGTAAATTTTGGTGGTTAGAGACCTCTAGTTTCTGAAGTAGTCCAATTTAGTTTTCAAGTAATTTAAATGAACATTAGAACTGAATTTAAATACAGAGCTAAGGTTAATAGTTTCTGGCTTTTTAGGTCCTTACTGCATTTTCTAGAGTTTTTTTGGTGTTCCTACAGATAAGGAATGAAACAAATACGAACAAAAGGTTGGGGGGAGAGTGCAAAATGATGACTCAAGAAGCTTGCTCCATGGTTTAAGGCTTATTGCTGAAAAACAATACTTGATGCTTATATTGAATAGTACAATGTTTAGAGCTGGAAGAAAGCAACTTTGGAAACAGAGTATTGGCAGAGTTATAAAGGTAAGGAAAACTGAACTTTGGACTAAGTCGAGACTAGTAACTGTATAGTTTGAATAAAGCTGTGAATTGAGGGGGGAGGGTGTAGAAAAAATTGTGTTTTAAAATGGTGTAAGTGGATGATGTTGGTTTCACAAAACATTCTAATTATATAAAAACAGATAAACTTTGTCTTTTAAAGCAAAACATAGTATTTGGGATAGGTATTTATCATGAGAGGTAGTTTGTTTTGTAACTGGTCTTATAATCAATCAAGGCTTAGTTGCATGATTTGTTTTGAAAGGTAAACTTGCACTGGGAGATGTTTTTGCATTTGACTATTGGCACTTGTCCAGATTGTTGCAGTGGTCTGGTAATGGTATAATTTCACAAATGTTACACCAGTACAATGAAGAGCTTGATGCTAGATACGGCAACATAACAGGGATGGGCTCTGCCACCAAGGAAAATTGAAGTTTAACTTCACTCTTCCCATAATTGTAAAATGAGAATAGAATTTTGAAGACACTATGTAGCATTGAGAAACAACAGTAAAATATGGAAGTCATTAAGACCCTTAGACTAATTTTAATATCTGGTTATTTGAACAAACTCTTTCTGAGTTAATGCAATGTTATAACAGATGTGGGAAAGCTCTGGTTGATGTTTGAGATTTAAGAGTCAGCTAAGAGGACTTCCCTAATTCTGTAGGGTATGTATGTTTTGGAGAGGGGTGCATAAAAAGGTGTGTGTCTGTTGAAAACTGAGGGTGCTTGGAAAGTGTAAAATGGCTTGCACTTTACTTTTATGGGGAAATCCATGAGCAATGCTTATGCAGTATAAAACATCTTAGCAAGTTAAAGGAGAGACAGAGGAATGCCATGTTGGTTAAATAAGTTTTGGATAAGATGGTAAATTAACAATAGAACACGCTTACTTTTTGACTCTTACTGTTGAACTTCCCAGTAAAGTTCAAGTTTACTGCTCATCTATAAGACTTTGATCTAAGTGTGTTTAAATTCAGTAATGCACAGTATTCTGACAACCAAGTGCATGATTTGCTGTATAAACTGTGTTCAGGAACAAGTTTTAACTTGTGCGGTTATGTCTTGCATACTAAACACTGTTTATGCTAACTCTAGAGTGCAGAGACATCAGAAACTGCACTCTATAATGGAGAAGTTGGCAATAGTCAATATTTGGTTTCTGAGGCTGTTGTCTCAAAGGAAGGACCCCTGGCATCTCTCACTTCTGATCTTTATTACCTTCTGCTTAAATATATATATACTCTTGTGGTAGTTAGAAAACACTTTTTTTTAAAAAAAAATTTAACTTAATCCCCATTTGTTGCTTCAGATTGGTGTGTGATGGTTATGGGTTTAGGCATATGTTAAAATGGATTTAGGAATCTCCCCTTTATTCTGCTTCAGGAGATGATGTCTACTGAAATTAATTTCCTGTGCTAAATTTTTGGTATTTAGGGATTTTAAGGTTTTACGTAACATAAAACAAGTTACTTGTTATAACTAGACTAATCATCAAAGAAGGCTAATTAGTTTAGCTTTGGACTTGCATCTTTTGTGGGACTGTGCCATATGGACTTTCTTACCTTTGTAACTAACCGAGAGGGGTAAAAGAAACCCAAACTAAATGTGGTGGTGCTGCTGCTCTTTAAATGAAGAAGCAAGGTAAAGCTGTACCATAGAAAAGCTTGGACAATCCTTCCAGATACCTAAGTGAGAAAGCATTTCTCTTGTAAATACCGTTCCATCTGGATCCTCCTACATCATGGGACGTTATGAGAGGTTTTGTTGTATGACCTTGAGCAGAATTGCTGCTGATACTTTTCAGGGTTTGCATGTAATGTTACTGCACGAACCAGCAATTCTTCTATTACCTACATAAATGATAGCTTATGTGTTTTAGCAATCCTTCCATCTTCAAATCTTACTCTATGTTCTATTAAATGATGTTTATTTGAATTACATAAACCTACCTGTTTTTTGGTATATTTTTGTACAGATGCTGTTTAGGGATATGTACTTCTGTAGTGAGTCTTGCAGTATGTACAATATACAAAAAACTCCTAGGCCGTGACCACATTGCTGGTTTGAAGCAAGATGTGGAGGTAGTTAAAGTTAATATCTTGAAGTACAAAAACTGAATTTTGGATCAGGTTAGTGAATTCCTTCACTGAAGTTCTGATTGATACAAAAGAATTGAGGGCCTGAAATGCACCCCTATGCAAAAATCGTGAAAGAAACAAATCTAGAATAGAAATCTACTTGTTCCTCCATGAGTCTTTTGCTCATTTACGTCTGGCCCTTAAAGATGTGTGGGGAAGGAAGGAATGAGAGGTAGAAGGCTCAACATTTTCTTGTAATTCCTTCTCTGAGATTCCTAATCCTAAGTACATAATATTGTAAAAATTTATTCTTTAAGTAGTAGGCAAATGGAAAACAATATTTTGACCAGTTTTCAGTCTAGCTTCTGAGTGTTTTTAAATATTTAAATTAATGACTTGCTATGGAAAGCATTGAAGTTAGGTTTCTTCTACTTTTTTTGGGGACAACCTAATCCTTAAAGTGAGGCAGAAATGTCTTCTGATGACTGCAACTGAGAAGTGAGAATGTGTGATTGGGGAACACTTCATTTGAGGAGGGGAAGTTCTTAGAAATGGCAAATCATCAAAACATGGAAGCATGACAGGCAGGGTCTGTTCTTGAATTGCATTGTAGCAAGTATCAAGAAAAACATGCATGCAACTTACATTAATTAGAGAGATATCCACCAGAACAATGCAAATGCCTTCCAGAAGTGACATGTGATAAATGCAAGTGAATGTCTTAAGCTTCATAAAACTTTAGCTTTACTATCTAGTAAATAATTCCCTGTTTCCTCTAGGTACAGTTCATTAAAACAATTTAAGTTAACTAGACCGCTAAATTTTTGCGACATATTAACAAGTGCTCTTGCTACTGGACTTAAACATCAAATATTGCCTAATGCTATATGAACAGCTACACACAATAGCTAGTATATTTGCTATAGGGCTTGAGAGACTGCAATTAAAGGATTGGAAAGCATTAAAAGAACTGAAACAAACATCAGGGCATGGCTGCCCTGTTTGAGAAGGTGCTCATGATTTCAGCCTATGTAAACAGCAACTTGCATAAGAAACGGAGGCTATGAACATATCAAGGGCCATCTGTATAGGTGGAGATAGGAACTGACAACCAATGTAAGAAGAATACCTTGTGTAGCAATATATCTGGAGTTCTATGCTGGAAACACAGCAGAGTACAAAAGTAGTCTCTCTGTATTTTAAGTAAAACAAAAAGAGCTTTTTCTGGATTAAATAGAAGCTAACTAATTGACAGAGTATTGGTTGTATTTTTCTGTGTTAAAGATGCATTATCAGTTGTGCTCAAATTACTGAAACAACGGTTTTTGGGATTCTAGTGTTATCACCAAGTGTGAAACTGATTCAGCCCCAAATGGTTGGGTTTTGTATGTCTAACTAGGGAAAATTTCTACCCTGATTTGAGAACATGTAGGAAAGGCCAATCCTGTGATGACATTTCACTTTTGGGAAAGTAGAGACCATGTTAGGGAATGACAGAGGTGAAATAGCACAAAGTACATGTGCAAATGAGTCTGCTACTGCATTCTTCAGGCATATCTGTATAAAGAACAGGATTTGTATGTTTGTCTTTTACATGGAAAAACATTTCCAGTGTATTCAGTATTTATGAAGGCATGCTAGTAATAAGGAGTTTACCAAATATTTGAAAATTCCTTCAGGAAGCAGGAAAGATATTTACATAAGGTTATAAAGTATATAATGTAAGTCCTATTGGCTCTGCAGAAGCTTGTGGGTAAATCACTTGTGCATACTTTATAGAGTTACTAGATTTTTCATAATCACTGGGGAAATAAAGATTGAATTTACCACCAATGAAACATAATTCTAAATTTCTTTTGAAAATGAAATGATATTAAATCTTGTAATCCGCAAGCACAATAATACCAATAACTATTCCGGAAGGCTATTTTGTCTATAATGTAATGAGGTGCATTACATATGGGAATTCAATTTAATTAGAAGAGTAGGCATACTGCTTGAAGAATGGTATAATAGCTATAGTTAAGCACATTTGTAAACACATGTGTACCTTGAGGCTTGTGGCTTGTTTTACTTCTCATTACACTAAAGAGATAATATATAAAACTCTAGCTTCCTCCACCAGAATCTGTCTTTATTAGAGAATGCTTACAATATCTTCCATGAGTAACACAGATGGGTCAGAGTCCTGTCTTGACTTGATGGTCATGTGTGACTAGACTGAAAAGCTGGGACTAAAGGACTTAGGGTGTTGAAGATAAGTTGTAGAATGACAGAGCCTTACATATAAAATACCTTTTTTTTATTTAATACAGCCTTTCAACAAATAATATTGTACAAAAGACTGATGATAGAAATTTTGTGCTAAATCTGAAAATAGATCACATGATATCAATTCTAAAATCATAGCAGGGGTCACTTCTAAAAATTTCATTTGAGTGCCTTAAAAACATAAACCACAAGTATGGAAGATTGTAATAGCCTTTACTTTTTAAAAGAAATTTTGACATTGTCTTTATTTTTGCTTTCAAAATAGATTGCGAGTTGTTTATTGTCCACTTTGTGTTTTATAACAGCAAAAGATCAAGGAAGAGAGGGAGGCTAAACGTGCTCGGCTGGATGGCAGGCATGATTACATACTGGATACTGTTGCCTCCTGTGTGAATCTTGACAAAGCAGAAGTAGAAGATGCTATTCTTGATGGTAACCAGGTAATCTGATGAATTTGATACTGAAGCTTATAGGGTGCTTTAGAACTGATATTACCGTCAAATACTCTGTGAGATAGTTGTCAGACTTCATGTCTGAGATTACTCAAGACTTCTCACTGAAAAAATATTTCTCTGCGTTTTGTAATTAAGTTGAACAAAAGTGTCCTTAGTTTCAGGACCTATTGTAACAATATTGATTTCAAAATTGATTTGAATTTCTTTTTTCCAATGGTTATAGATAGCACAGTAAAACCTGTGACTGTATTTCATACTGGATCCACAGCATGAAGTCTCTCAGTGCTTGAATATATAGTACATATAGATTCAAGACTCCTGTCCACAGCAGGCTGCATGTTATTGCTGCTTCCATTACGTTGCCACCAGCATTAGTGAGACTACATTGTGATCTAGTTTAGGAAATTACATCATATGGAAACCACTTGACAAAATAGAATGGCTAAGTGATCTGACTGGCTGCATGAGGGTTAATGTAGGGGGTAAGCAGTTACAAACATGTATATTGAGGAAATGGTGCATCAAAGTTGATGGCAAGTATTATATGCGATAGAGATATATTTTGTTATTTGAAAAGTGATAATTATTTTTTTCAAACCTAGGTAGACAGGAAGTAGACCTTGTTTTACTCCCTGACATTAAAGTCAATGTGGTTGTGGGGTTTTTTTTTGTTTTCTCTTTTATATTCTCTTTCCATCTGGGTACCTTCAATTTCTGTGTTCCTATTT
The DNA here is from genome assembly GCA_008921705.1 of Burhinus oedicnemus. Taxonomy (NCBI): domain Eukaryota; kingdom Metazoa; phylum Chordata; class Aves; order Charadriiformes; family Burhinidae; genus Burhinus; species Burhinus oedicnemus. The sequence continues at coordinate 342,598 of VFFE01007704.1, forward strand.
CAGTGCTAACGTTGTTGAGAAACTGAAGAAAGTCCAGTGGGGAAGACTTACCAAGATAGTGAGGGACGTAGGGCATGTAAAGTATGAGAAGAAGGAGAATAAGAGAATGAGGGGCAGTCAGATAGTAGCCTGCAGTTGCCTGAAGAGTAGTTACAAAGATGACAGAGCCGAACTCCTCTTAGCTGTTGCAGATGGTGTGACACAGGCAATAGCCACAACTTGCAAACTGGACATTAAGAGACCCTCCTTCACCAGGAGGGTAATGCAGCATGGGAATAGGTTACTCAAGTGAGTTCTGGAATTTCTGTCCGTGAGGTTTTTGAGACTTAGCCTAGGCAAAGCTTTAGATGACCTGAGCTGCTGTTGATGATACAGGAGGCTGGCCTCGATCTCCTAGAAGTCCCTTCCAACATGTCTGTGATTCCACATGATATAGGAAAATAAGCTGTGCAGAACACTGTCACACAAGTTAAAAAGCAGAACTTGGTTCAGCCTTTGTGCATTCTGTCTCTAAATGGGTTTCTTGGCAAACTATATTTCCTGAGAACAATTGTTAGATAAAGAAAATATTGGAAGCTGTTATACTTGGAAAGAAAAAAGTGTAATAGTTGTTTTAACCTCATCTTGGAGGTCTCAGCCAAGACTTTCTGGAATAGCAGTTTATGTGATCTTAGCATAACTGAGGCCCATTATTAATGGAAGAGGGATAAATTCTGGTTTCTTCCTGCTGCTGGTGATCTCTTAGCCTTTTTCCTGCACTAGGAATCACAAATGGTATCAGCAAACGTTTCTGAAGAAGGACTTCTAGAAGCAGATGCCTTTTCTGCTGGAAGTTGGCTGTGTAATTAGGAACTATATGAAACAATGACTCACAGAGCTAGAAAAATAATGGATTAGGCCAGATTTTCGAGTGCTGAAACACTGATCAGCATACTAGCATAGAGCAATTAACTTTTTTCCTAGGCCTGTATGGCCTATACATGAGATTCCTGGACTGCACTACCAATACATGGTTCAAGGATGCTTGACAGCAGCTTTAAATTGATGGAGAACTGTGAAATTGTCCTGATGCTTAAAATATAAATAAATAAAGGCTTCCTCTGTTGCTATGATATGGAATAATTGCAGCTGTGTGTTTTCTGCTTTCAGCTTGCTAGCTGAATGGCAGTAAGAATAATATGAGTGAGGGACTTCAATGAGGTGCTGCTGCACTTGAGTAAATGCTGAAATGCCCTGTGCCCTCAGTTTGAGAGACGATACAGAGCATGTACAGTAAGTGGTTTCAATAAACTGAAATATGGTCTGGCTGTATTCAGTTGTGTTCAGCATGGAAAAAAAATTAAATGATTCAATTAAGTAGGTGTGTGCTGCTAAAGGACAAGGCAACTCAGTAATTTTTTGTGGGGCAGTAACTGGGCCTGGTATAACTTTATTATTGAACAATGATAATGTTATGAGTATTTGTAAGTCCTTTATGTTAAAAACCTGAGCAAGTTCAACTATAGTGGGTATGCTATGCATAATGATCTCAACATGATCTCAAACAGATAGAGCGTATTGACAAATTCCTGGCTCCGGGAGGTCTGCGTCATCTGATGTTCTACTATCAAGATGTGGAGGCAACAGATACAGGTAAAGCTGTAGGTTCTCCTGCAACATGTTATAGTTGTGCTGAGCAAGTGTGCAAGGACAAAGCAAACAGTAAAGTTCTTACAAACTGGAGATTAAGGCAAGTCAAGTTTGGACATACTGGGATGTTGATCCTTGCTCATGAAATGAGGATCGATGAAATTACTGACGCTTCTTAGTGCACTTCTGCATATTGCGAGTATGTAGCAGCAAGGTACTTCCTTGCAAGCCCAGCAGCTCTTGCCTGGGGGGCTGGGAAATGGTTTTCAGTAGTTAAAAGGTGACTTTCACAGTGACAAGTGCTCTGCCCCCTCCCCTCCAATCACACCACCAACCTGCCCTAGAAGCTCTCCACATTTCTTGGTACATGACCATTCATCCAGGTGGTCCTGTTACATGACAAATGGCCCTAGGAGGTTTGCATTATGGGCAACAGGGCTGTTATTCCAGAAGCCCCTTCTGCTCATATTCCCTTTCCCAGTGCCCCCATGTTACCACACTTGTGGGGGAATCCTCTGTCTCACTTCCCCTGGAGGCAGCTCAGGACCCCTCTGACAAGGACATCCTCCCTTTGCCCATGGCTTCTGTCCCAGAGCCTCCAGTGCTGCTGCTGTTGGGACTAGCTAAGTGCTATGTGACCTCTAAGACCCTGTGAGTGGTTGGTGGGAGTTCACCCCACTTGTTTACCCTGGATGTAGAAGAAGGGCCTCATAAACATATCTCTGCATATCTGTATGAATATATGTGTTTATACATATGTAAACATATACCTATATGAGTGTACAAATATGTATTTATACTCTATGTATTTTCAGTATATATGTATGTATATACCTGAAAAGTATGAAAAGACTGTTTAATATAAGCAACTTCAATAATTAAAATGTAAACATTCATAGAAAGAAAATTAAATGAAAACACAAACTCAGCCACTAATTTAGAAATCTGCTGAGCAAGTTTTAACATGCCTGAGTTGAAGTGGAGGAATTACGTTGGAGAGAGCATGAGGCAAGGGGCAAAGCCTGGGAATCTAATCAGAGTCCCCCTCACCCACCCCCCAAACTGATCAGATGACCCTCCACTATGACTGTAGTGGCCTAGTGATGCTAGATGCAGGCAATATGGAAAGATGGAGGGGGAAAAAAAACCAACCAAACCCCAAATTCACAGCAACGTGCATTGAGTGAATAAGTAAAAGTCCCTGAAAGATGCACACTGGGGGGGGGGGGGGGGGGAGGGTGCGGGAAGTAAGAAACAATGAACTGGTGGTGAAGAGGACAGGTGAGTGTGGAATGGAGTGGATGGGTTGAAGGCTGCCTTTGCCCACAGCCGTGAGTGTACAGTTACTTGTAATACCATCACAGCGTGCAGCTCGTGCTGCACATTTTTCCTTCTTGGGTAGGGCAGAGTTTGTAAAAGAGTTCTCTGTGCTGATCGTTCCGGGGTTGTGGTTCACAGGCTAGCAAAGCAACAGTTGCAGTTATAGTGATGGCGGCTAATCAGTAAAGTTAAGTGAATTTTTGTGGTATTACATGCATCTTTTTGGCAAAGGCACTTACTACACACCATCTCAAATCCAAGCTGGTTTTCTGACCCGGATGTGGATCAGGGAACACTTCTGCTAGGGCATAAGATGACCCCATGAGGGGTGCCTACAAGATATTTTGTGTCCCTGCAGAGCAGGAGACCGTGTAGCTCTGAGTTCAGGAAGATGTACTCCAGAGCCCTAAGGGGTCATTTCAAAGTCTGGTTTTATGCCCACCCTCACATGCAGATTTTTTGCAGTGTTTTGAATGGCACTTTTAATATGCAGCTTAACAACTTTTAGCATCCTTTTCAGTAACAGTACATCTTTTCTAAAGAGACTGCAGAGTATACTACCTACTCCAGCTCCATACATCGTGGGAACGCCCTGAAAACTGAGATGACTGTTGCTGATCTTGCCTCTGTAATTACTGAAGTGAAGGGTAGTGCAAGTTTATGTTAATTGACATTAAATCAAATTAATAAAATTCTCAGTCAAGACTATTTTGCTGGTGACACAGCCCTTGATGGACTTAGAGGTAAACAAAAACAAGGCTTCTGCAGAAGCTGTGGTGAAAAAGGGGAGGGGGAAAGGTGGTGTGAACAAAAGGGTAGGGAGGAGACTTATGGGTGACCCCCTGATCCACAAGAGGGATCTCTGGGCCAGATGGTCATATGCCTGAAAGAAAAAAGGGCAAGGGACCTGTCACTTCTTGCAATTTTTTGGATGTTGTCCTTTAACTACTGGTATCAACAGTTCACTTTTTGATCTTTTTATTGTTGCGGTGTCTCACTGAGATGTGTATTGCATGTGCATTTTACACGAGGTAACGTGAGAAAACTAGTAACAGGGAAGTAACATGGGCAAAACCACAATTTAAGATAATTATTTTCCCCCTAGACGCACTGCTACTTCTTGGTGACTCCTTACAAGTGTTACCAACAGCCTAAACATGGGAGCAGCATATTCACATCGAGGGAAGAAGAAAGGACAGGGAAGTCCCTTGCAACTCCCTTATTGGCGGTGGTTGTTGGTTTTTTTTACCCCCCAAAGAAACTGCTGTGGGTTGTGTCCCTTGTTTCCAGAAGCACACTATTTCTTTTTTTTGGTACGTTAGACTTAGGTCTACGTGTTCTTAAGGAAAGACAGTTGATAGTAGCGTCTCCGAGGTGAACTACATTTGCTGATTCCCCCCCCCCAAAGCAATAGACCTACTGTAACTACATGGTAGGGAGCCATGTAGAAGGATCTTGAGCTTGAACCTTTGCTTAGAAGGAACAGAAAACAAATTAATAGAAATGAAAGGCTTTTGATGTGACAATGGCAAAACTAGATGAAATAGTTCTAACTGTGCCATGACGACTCTGGGTGCTGTGTACTGTCTGAGGATAGTCCCATCTGAGACTCAGAGATACACAAATGATGACTGAACTCTTTGTTTAGAAAACTTTTCTTTGAATAAGTAGTCTGTGGTTTTTAAACGTTTCTTTTATTTGAATCTGTAGAGCACTTTGGCCTTCCAGGAACAGGAATCAACTCTCATTTGACAAAGAATAAACCTAAAGTATTTGTGACAGAGGGAAAAGAAGTTGCTTTAACTGGTGTATGCATTTTCTTCATTAGATCTAGTCTTGTTAAACCCATCACAACTGAGAATATCTATCAGGTAAGAGTCAGTGACTGCTGATCACTGTACACTGTTTAAAATTCTTTTTCATTTTGGGGTATTTGCTCTCAGCATGTAATTTGACAGCCTTTGACGTGGAGGAATGAGCAAAAGGATGCAGTTTGGCTGAACGAAACACAGGACAAAAATGGAGGGGAATGTAAAGAAATGACATTATCTTGTGCCAGCAACCTGAAGTGTATCATTGCTATGAATAAATGATGCAAAGGAAGAAAATTTATAACAATCTAAAATGACAGCATAACTAGTCAATACCTAAATAATAAGATGTTAAATTTCAAGAAGCGCTAGTAAATCCATTACGAGAACCAAAGAAAAATGGCTTTATTTTTGAAAGCGTATATGCAAATTATATATAAACAAGTTTTTACTGGTGAAAGCCTCCTTAAATCTATGACAGTCTAAAGCGAACAAAGCTGGATCAAGTGCTCCAGTAGCACGGAGAACAGACTAAAATGAAGGGAATCCTATAGTTGTAGACAAACTAATCAGAGCGCTAAAATAAGAATGATGGGATAAATGAGAATCTAGCGTTGTGAAAAAATTTCTATACTCTTCAAAATGGGAACTTTCAAGTACAATAATGCTTGTAAACTGGTAATTGTAACTGAAAGACGTGTAAAGCAGAGTTCTTCACAAGGAATGATATATAGCCCTTGCAGGTAATAGATAATACCTTAAAACTAGGAAAGACAAGCTGAAAAGTAAAAATGATGTCTGAAGACACATATAATTTGTGACACTTAAATACAAGTTGTTTGGTGGTAAATGATATTGTTCAAAAAAAAATAATCTTGTGGTACCTTCTAATGAAGCAAAAAAAAATGGCTGGCAGATTAATATAATTTACCTTATAAGTCTTCAGAGTCTTTTTCAGAATGTCTAAAAACCAAATGTTCTGTGAATTGTTCTCTCTCAAACTGGATAGAGGTATTCTTTCTGGACCAAAATCTTTAGGCAACTGCAAGTCAGAATTAACTGTGGTTCATGATTCTTTTGGTATCTAAGCCTCTTAAGTGCATTGCTCTCTGCCTACATTTATATCTGTATGTATGAATATATTAAAAAATATAATTCTGATAGCTTTAGAAGTGGCAGGCTGGAATCATTTTACTCACGCATATAAACTGAACTTTATAAATAGAGGTCTCTTATACTCTTGTTATATCTTGGAAGTGTTTTCAGTCTTTCCTTCTCAGTTTTGTATGACAAACTGTGACCCTGTGCAAATCTTCTAGCCCTTGCTAGCACGAATTGTGCTGTTACTGCTTGAAGAGCACTTGTACGCACTGGTAACTTTTGAGATGCTCCAGGCAATAGAACTGGAATAAATATAATGATGGCAAAATTTTGTTTTCTGTTTTAACATGTATTGTGTTTCTTTTACAGGAAGTAAATTTTAATATGATGAATGTAGGTCGAGAAGGCTTACTAAAAAGTGTTGAGCACTTGATATCAGAAATCTTCATTCCAGCCTTACAGACTATAGACTGTGGCTGGGTTGAACTTGGTGAACCTCAACAAGCTTCCAATGTTAAGCAGGACTTTCTTGGTTCCCTTGAAGCGTTTGTTAGCGTGCTCTCAGGAACTCAGCAAAGTCTATTGGAAAAGGTAGTATGTTCACATGGCAACTAGAAACTGAGCTATAGAATATCTCTTGCTCTGGAGCTTTTGAATTAGCTGCTGTTGTAGAATACTTGTTAAAAGTTGCTTTTGTTAAACTGGAGGAAAAAACCCCTCACTTTTGTTGTCATCAGTAACTTGTTATACATTGAACTGTGGCTTTAATGTCTGAATGTGGCTTTAACAATTCTACAGCTGCTTCTGTTATTGTTTCTTCTGGTGCCCATTCTTTTGAGCTGTTACCGTCTTGACTGCTCAATGGTTGTGGCCTTTCTTAAACTGAGAATGACGAATGTATGACAAACGGTTGTTTTAACTGTTAGTTCCTACTTGTGCCCTTTCCTTCACACAGGCTGAGAGCACAGCCACTATGTTGGTGAATTCTCCAGATTCTGGAGTCCAATTCTGTCTCAAACCAGTTTAATTTAAACTGAAGTGGGAATACAAAATGAGACACCCCAAGTGGGGAAACAAGTTACTTTTTAAAGTTCCTGGATGATTTGTCATGAATATTTCAGGGTTTTTTAACTTGTGCTTTAGGTCATTCTGAAGAAATGTGAAACATATGACCTGAAAACTCTAAGAGGACCTTCAGATTACCTGATGGCTGCTAACAACATAGATGCTCTCCAAAGAATAGAAGTCTGCATGAAAGGATGGACCAAACAGATTGAACAGGTGATACACTGGACAAATGTGAAATATGGTATCAGCTGCATACTGGAAGATGATGAGTTTAATCCTGTTGGCATATAGCTACCCTTCTATAAAGTTAGATGTGATCAATCCCTGTATTTTAAAGTACTGCTGGTATGTTTTCTGTGCTTTTACATCTCAATGAAAATATTACAGAAAGCTTTTTCTATCTACTAGTAAATGGAGCATACACATGTATTTGGAATTTTAGTCCCCTGGTTTTGATAATCACCTCATCTTAAAGAGAAAACATTGGGCTGATGGAACCTCTTCATGTGGTTAGAAATATGTAAGGTCACTGCACTTGTTTTAAGTGCAGATGAAATTAAAAAATGCAGATAAGATTTGTAATTCAGTTTTTTTAATCTCAGAAGCAGGTTCTTTGCAAACTATATAGCATAGATCTTAAGGTTCTTTTCAGAAAGAAATCAAACTTCCAATTGAGTTACTGCATGAAATTAATATCAGGTTCTTGTGGTTTAGGCATCAGTTAAAAAGCAATCCAAGGTAAAACATAGAAGCCTCAAGGAAACAAGTTCTGTAATGTTCGTACAGGCAGACATTAAGGAAGAGGACAGCGTGAATAACTTTTAAACTCAGAAAAATGGAAACTTAGTTGTTGCCTTATTCTCTGTTCTGCCTGTAGAAATTATTGCTAAGGTTTTATCAGAGAAATATGTTTATTTGCAAATTAAGAAATCAGTTCCATGAAAGAATCTTCTTTATTATGGCCTATACCTCTTAAAAGGAAGAAAGAAAATAAACAAAATACCTTTAACTTATAAATGCATGAGCTGAAACCAGTGGGGAGAATGCAATTATCTGCACAAAAGATTTATTCTGTTTTCTTTTGCTACTCACCTATTGTGAAATAGCAAAAAAAAAAAAAAGTCATTAAAGCATTTGCTATCATTAATTTAGCAAAGCATGAAAGGTCTTTAGTCTAATGAACCCAGATGTCACTGACAGATTTAAGTTGTGTGCTATTTTTTGGTGACAGAAGGATAGTTTAGTTTACTTTTATTCTTTGAATTGCATTATAGGTTTACAGATTCTAATACCAAACTTGAGAATTTTAGATTTGCTCACAAACTGGAGGAAAGAGGGAGCCATGCTTGGTGTTGACATTAAATGTTTCTTGCTCTTTATTGCATGAGGGATTTGAAGCATAATTTTTGACCGGACAGAAGTTTTCATAGCTATTTGTTTTCGCTTTTTTAGGAAAGGAAAGCCTTGACAAATGACAAAGTTCATGAGGACACTTTATTACCCCTTACAACGAGGGATATGAGCAAGCAGAGACGTATCTCTAGTTCAGCTTAAAATAACTTATTGTTACATAATAATTCTGTCCCCACATCACCTGGTTCTTGAGTTTGTATTGCCTCTTAGGAACATGGCTTCATCCTTCATAAACAAATTATCACAAAAAATACCAATGCTGGTTTGGATTAGAGGTCCTTTAAAATCAAAGACATCTCTCTGACAATGGGCAAAAGTGGATGCTGGGGAAGAGTATAAAAGCTGAGCAAGCTGACAGCAGTACTTCCCATCAGTATTCTCCCAGCCTCCAACAATTTGTAATTCAGAGGTTTTGTAAACCAGATTTTTTATTTTTAAATCAGTAACGTTTGGTGGTTTTCTTTTCTGTGTAAGCTTCTCCAGTCTCCCCTTCAGCTTGTACAGGAAACAAAGCAGTGGACAGAAATTATTTCAATCTGGGTTATCCAGCTCAGAGAGAAAAGCTGAATGCACTGAGCTGATGAGAAATAAGGAAGCTCCTGAGTAGTTTGAAGTGCACCTGAATCTACCTTAATCCTCAAATTCTTGAGTGATGCATTCCAAAAGAGTAAAAGGAGCTGTTTTTACCATCTCAAAGTTATGTTTTTAAAATACATCCATTACATTCACAAGGCAAGCTTTCACATTCAGCATTATTATGGATCTGCAATGCATTCTTCTATTTGTTGTGACTGAAGTGTTATCAAATACCATGTAGAATCTGTTACAGCTATTAAAATATTTCAGCAAATATTGTGCTTATCAAAAAAATGTTGTGAAGCAAACTAAAGCAATCTTCACTTCAGAATATACTGAAGTAGCTGATTGCTGGTAGTTGGATTACCCACTAGAGAAGGATCACAGTAAATACGCTCCTTCTTATTCTTATATCAACATTTGCTGTGAGCTCCTTGTATCCATATTGCGTTAGGGAAAGTGTTCTGTCTAGGCTTGTGTCATGGTTACTAAGGTGAGCATCTCTACTTCTTATAACAAATAAACTGCTGCCAATGATTCACCTTAGCCAAGAAATCAAAGTAGGAAATAGTTCCTAGTAGATTTAACAAAAGCAAAAGTAACATTCAGTGAACACTATTCTCAATGGTCAAAAGTGTACTTTGAAACATGCTTTGCGGGTTATTTGTAGAAAATGTAATGGTCTGTAACGGCGTTCTTGAGATACTATTCCCTCTTTAATGCAGAACTAAAAAGGCCAAGCAAAATTACAGTCTCTTTTTTGAGGTGGTGACTGAGATAGGTAATTTATCACAGGATGTTAATACTGGGAGTTGAATTAATCCATGCGATCCATGCAAATAAAGATATTAGCATCAGTCACTAATATTACTGTATGATAAAAAGGTTCTTGCAGAAAACAACCAGTTGAGAAAAGAAGCTGATGACCTTGGACCACGAGCAGAGCTTGATTACTGGAAAAAGAGATTGTCAAAATTCAACTACCTTACGGATCAGCTGAAGAGCCCAGATGTGAAGGCAGTGCTTGGAGTACTCACTGCTGCTAAATCCAAACTGTTGAAGGTTTCTATTTTGAATTATGACATTTATAGAGGCTAGAAATGCTCTGTATAGCCTCATTCATTTTGGTGATGTATATAACATTGCTGGTGGGGAAAATATTGAAGTGTCTTTGACTTTTCTTTGTCCTTCCTTATTCCTCACCTTGAGTAAGTAAAGTTTAAATCTAGCTTAATTTATTGGAAAAGACTGGGAATCTCCTATGCCTAAAGCCTTTGTCTAAAGGCTGATAATGTACTTAATCCACATGGCTCAACAGAAATAAATACTTGTAAATCTTTGAAAAGCTGATTATTAAATCAGAAAATTGAATTCACAAACTGGGTAGTTAATGAAAAGAAAATTACACCCCCCCCCTTTTTTTAATGTCTTTCTCATGTTGTTACAGTGTCTGTCAAAACTGCTTGTAGGGTTGTGACTTCTCACATCGACATCGACATGGGTTAAAGACCCATCCCAAACAGAAAACTGAGTAAAACAAAAAGTCTTGGCTCATCAAAATGAGAGACCTGTGAAACAAATACATGGTTTATATGTTCATCAGTCCATCAAGCAAAAATAGTTAACAGATGATGCCTATGTATTTCACAGCAGCTTGACTTGATACTACTACTGACATAACATGTTGAGCTGAGTGGTCTAAACTGTGTTCACAGTCAAGTTATTGACGCAAAACAAGGACCTGTTCCTCATCTTGGGTAACCATGTGTAACTCTGAAGTAACAGATCTGTGCTTTCAAATGTGTTTAAACGCTAATTGACAAAACAGTGATCTTAAAACAGTTTTTCTGAAATGCGTGGGTTTATTTTTTTTCAACTTTCTATTCTTAGAACTGGCGAGCATTGGATATTTGCATCACAGATGCAGCAAATGAAGCTAAAGATAACGTGAAATATCTGTATTACCTGGAAAAATGTTGTGACCCATTATACAATAGTGATCCTGTAAGCAAAACTTTTAAATTCCTAACACAAATCTCTTGAGACAACTAAAATGAATGCAGTTTGTAGGATCAGTTTGGAAGTGTGACGTTTTAGGTATGCATCTCCAGTCTGAGTTATGCTAAAAGTGGTCTAGTGGGAATTTCTGGCTACAAAATAAAGTACTTGTTATTTTCCTGCTGTGGTATCTATGAAGCTTTTGGTCTGATGAAACTGGATTCTGTGAAACTAAATCTTTGAGATTAAAAAAAAAAAAAAGGAGGAAAAAGGGTGTGTGTGAAAGTGAACTTGGTCCTATACTGAAGACAAAGGCTGGGCTTTTGTCTTTGTGTTGGTGGCCAGGTCATGCTTAGCCTAATATTTATAAGGCAATTTTCAGCTTCTTGAGTTAGGAAAACATAAATATGGTTATGCAAATACTAAGGTGTAAATATAAATCACCTTCTCATACCGTAGTAACAGGATGATGCAAGCAGTAAACAAAACCAGCCAACCTAAAGTATGGGATAGGAGGAAGGATTCTTACTGTCCCATTATCTGCTAAAGTCGGTGGGAAATGGTTGCTTTTATTAAAACTGGTTTTGCAACTGACTGTAGGTGTCTTGCTGGTCAGACAAATATGATGAGTAGCCATGAAGACTGAAAGCTTTGACCATCCTAGCCTACCCCTTCCCCCCCCCCCCCCCCCCATACTTCTCCCAAAGTGAAACTGCTTCCAAACAGCGCTCTGGGCAACCATGGTATGGCTATGTTTGTTTGCATTTACGGGACGGTGTTAGAACAGTGTGTTATTTCAGTGTTTCCCAATCTGATATTTAAGTCTCTCTAATGAAAGGTCAGTACCATACCCATACGAAAGAGAGTTAAAGCAAATATGCTTGCTATTGGCACTGTGCAGGCTCTGCTGAACTTGATCTGCTCTGTGCTCTCCGTACTGGCTTTTACCAAGGAGAAAGTGGTGCCACCTTCAGAGATGTTTTGAGAGGGCATAGCACTTGGGGTAGAAGACCGTTGAGGCATGGAGTGTGAACCTTTCCCTTACTGATATTTATCTGTAAAATGCTGCTAACTGCTTTGCCGATAGAGTAAAACTGTCATTGCTTGGAAATTCAGACATCAGGAGGAGCTGCCTGAAAAAAATCTTTCGGTCTGGCCCCTTCATGGGCTCAAGACAGGACTGCTGGACTTCTAAAATTACATTTCTCCTCAAAGTGTTCAGCAATAGGCTTTTCTCTTGTACACAAGACTTAATGAAAATCATGGAGGGTATGGAGAATTAGAATGGGTGTGGTGCGTTAACCTTGGCTGTGCGCTGAACTCCCACCTAAGTGCTCTCTCCCCCCTCAACAGGATATGAGGGGTAGAATACAGGATGAAAAAAGCTCGTGCATTTTTTTCAAAGACAGAGGTATCACTTACCTGTTATCATCGTGGGCAAAACAGATTCCACTTGGGGAAAAGTAACTTAGTTTATTGCCAGTGAAAATAGATTTAGGTAGTGTGAGAAACAAAGACAGAAATTAAAACGACATCTCCCCACTACCCCTCCGCTTCACCCCTTCACTTCCTGCCTTCTTGTCCTCCTCCCGCCAAGCAGCGTAGGGGAATGGGGGGCTCCAGTCGGTCCATAACAGCTCCTCTCGACCACTCCCTCCTGCCTCCTCACACTGTTCCCTGCTCCAGCCGGGGCCCTTCCCAGGGGCCGCAGGGAAACCCCTGCCCCGGCGGGGCTGCGTCTGCGGGGGGGCGCCCGGAGCCCCTCCTGCCCTCCTCCTGCTCTCCCCTCGGGGCTGGCAGGGCCGTTTCTGCCCCGGTTTCCCTCAGCCCCGGCTGCCGGGCAGCGTTTTGCCCTTTCTGACCCAGGCTTTCCCCGCGGCGCCCGCCCGTGGCTGAGGGGCTCAGCTGGGCCCTGCGCTGGGGCCCTTGGAGCCGGCTGGAACCGGCTGTGGCTGCCACGGGGCAGCCCCGGCCGCGCCACACAGGGGCCGCCCTGCTGCCAGCGCCTGGGCACCTGCACCCCAAAGAATGTGCTATAAGATCATCTCCCAGGCATTTCATCTATCGTATATAATTTTTTATGATCTAAATGCCAGTACTATAGGAAAGTTGTTCTTCGTAGTTCCTTTATTCAAACGAGTGCCATGAGACTTAATGCAATTTTTGGGCTCTTTTTATGTGGAAGGTTATATCGGGTTTCAGAATTCTTCCAGCCAAGACTCTAGTGAAAATTTTTCCCCAAAATTGAATTGTAGAGCGTGGAGGCTGAAGTAGGACAGGCAGCTCGGCAGGAGAGGCCCAGGGAAACAGAGGCAGAAGCATTAGGAAGACCATGTTCGTAATGCTCCTGGCTTCTCTAATTAGGTCTCGAGCTAACCTGTGGTAACAGCAGTACTGAGGCGAATTCAGACTGTGTGTTTCTTTCCAGGTGTCCATGATGGATGCTATTCCAGGACTCATAAATGCAATTAAAATGATTCAGAGTATCTCTCAGTATTATAACACATCTGAAAAGATATCCTCGCTGTTTGTGAAGGTCAGTGCTACAGTGTGAAATTTTCACAGATTTTTGTGTGTGTGTGTGTGTGTGTGTTTTTGCTTCAGTGAGAGACAGAAAACACAAAGGGACCACGCAATTGAAGAGGCAGCATTTTGGTCAATTTAATGCTGCTTTTTGAATGTATAGAGAATTGGAAACAGTGATAAAAGTACTTCAAAGTTAGAACTTATTTTACCCTCTGTAATTTGCAGTTGCAAGAATTTTTTCAGGCTTCTTGAAGTTGAGGAGTAATCTCAACACTGCCATGAATAGATGGAGGAATTTTTTGTTACAATGAGATTTGCCTGTGGTGAGCTGTTTTTTGTAGAACCAGTTACGTTAAGTTTATATAGCCTTTAAACCTCCTTGTGATTGCATCAAGAAGGAAATGGAGTTGGAAGGGCAACCTATTCCTTAATGATAATAGTCTCATCAGCCCTTGATTTTACTTTTGCTTACTGAAGTGCTAAAGTCTCATGACTTTATAGTCCCCGATGTCATTTCAAGGTTGGTACAAGGCGTTTAGGTTTGGGATGAGCGTAGTTAATTAACAACATTTTGGTGGTCTAATGGTCTGGAGGCCGGATATTGCAAGGAGGACAGTTTGCTTATGTGGCTGGTATTTGGTATTGCTATTTTGTAGGCTTTAGGCCAGTGGAGTCAGATGTATGGGGTGAGACTGAAAGAAGGGCCAGATCTGCTTTTTTTTTCACAAGGTTAAAACTGCTTTTAGGTGACCAATCAGATGATCGTAGCATGTAAATCTTACATTACAAACAACAATATGGCCACCATCTGGAGTCAACCTTGGGAGCGAGTTATGGAAAAGCTACAAGCAGCCATTAGACTTAAACAGGTAAGTGGGAAGAGCATGTGGAAAACAGAATATAAGGTGAGATTTAGGAGGATGTGATTAGGAAAACTTTATTTTATATGAGGAAGCAATGTTATAACAGAGGAAAAATGAAGCAACCGAAAAATACCCTTTGGAACCAGAGTGTTTATATTAGAGCTAACAGGGAATGCAGTCCAGTGAGTGTTATCTTCCAAAAGCAGGATTTCGATGCTTGGCCTAACTTAACTGTGGTTCTTATATGAGAATTACTTGGTTTTTCATGCCTGAGTTTCTCTAGAACGTTTGTTCTCACATGATGAGGAGGGATGTGTGATAGAAATGAAGACAGAGGGAGTTACTGAGCTGAATATATTCCAAAGATATGTGGACAAGCTGTACCCTTAGAAAGAGCAATTTAGCCAACTGAGAAGAATCCAGCTGTTCAGATTGCATAGACTTGTTGGGAAGATAGCTTTTATTTTTTTTTTTTGCATATACTTCTGTGACTGTTTTGGGAATTTAATTTTCTTTTCTTTTTTCCCTTTGGTGCATAGAATCATAGGATAATTCAGCTTGAAGGGGTCCTCAGCGGGTATCTAGTTCAACATTCTGCTCAGAGCCAAAGCAGGGGCAGCTATGAGGTCAAACTTGGTTGCCAAGTCCTGTCTTGAAGTTCTCCAGGGATGGAGAGAATGCACAGCCTTTCTGGGCAACCTCTTTCACTGCTTGACTGTCCTTAGGGTGAAAAATTTTCTCCTTGCATCCAGTGATAACATCTTCTGTTTCAATTTACACCCATTGCCTCTTGGCCTCTGTCCGTGTGTTAGTGTGAAGAGCCTAGCTCCATGTTTTTGATAACCTTTCTATAGATATCGGAAGGTTCATATTAGGTTTTCTCTGTTCCTACTTTTTGATTTCTTAATAATATGTGCTGGGAAGACTAGAACTTTATCCTGATGCCTTCTGAAGCAACACGTCTTGCATAGTTCTAGCAGAAATTAGTGTAAATTTATACGACGTCTTACCATCAGCAACGAGCAGTAAATTTGTATATTTCTATAAAGATACAGTAAATTATCCAGTTGCTGCATTAAAATGTGTTGAAGGATTGGGTTTTCATTTGAGTCTTATTAGTTCCAAAGCTTTCAGAAAATAAAAAGATTAAAATTTGAATCACTAACAACTTAGGAAACTCTGGGCCCTTTGTATTACTCTCTCCAAGTGGAGAAAGTACATATGTGTGATAAAAAAATAATGAAAATCGTATTTTGAAGAGAACTACTCTTAAAAGAAACCATTTCAAGCAAATCTGTTGACTATGTAATCTGTCTTTGGGAAGAATTTAATTCTAACATGTTTGGAGTAAGGTTTGTGCCCAGTTAAAGCAGAATGAGAACTGGAGGCTGCTGTGGAGCAGCATTCTAACTTCAGAAGGGTTTTTGTTCTGGAAAGTGATTTTGGAAAATTTGAAACATTATTCTCAAACTGCTCAGCACACAATCATTATTTTCAGTCTCTGAAAACTGAAATCTGGGTTGTCATCTTGGAAATTCAGTGAACACATTCAGTAAACACATCAAGCCCTGCTGTGAAATGGAGGGAACAGAAATTCATGCTAGCTAAGGATGAAATGTACAAATACATATATGTGCAGTTCATTTGTTTGATGAAATGTGTGATCCTGTAATGGTATAGTTGGATTAGTTTTCAGAGACAAATTCTGTTACTGTCTCTATAGTGTTGATGACTGTTTATTGATGAAACTTCTTGCTATCAAGTTAGGATAGTATCTGCATAAATTTTGTTCTAGCTGATGACAGTGCCTTTTATTATATGCTTGACATTCTTTTAAATTTTTCTTTGTTTTTAGGAGTATCAAAATTGCTTTCACAAGGTAAAAGAGGCATTGGAACAAAATCCAGCTGAAAGACAGTTTGATTTTAGTGAGATGTATATCTTTGGAAAATTTGAAACCTTTCATCGACGTCTGGTAAAGATAATAGATGTTTTCAATACTATGAAAATCTACTCAGTTCTACAGGAGTCTAAGATAGAGGGATTGGAAGGAATGATCACAAAGTATGAGGTACACAGTAAATTTTGTATATCCTGTCAGTCTGACTTGAACTTTAAACAAGAAATAATTATGAACATTAGAAAAGTGTTTATCAAGAGAAAAATTAACTCTGTAAGTTGTGTTAAAGTTACTGGGTGATAGTTAACAACGTAAATATGTGATTGCTGGGAAGCAAGCAAACAAGATGAAAAGGGGCAGATGGTTGTTACAGCCATAAGTAAATCACTTTGCTTTAATTAAATAACTGTAGGGTAAAATGCGAGTATTCCATAGTCCACCCTGGTTCACTTTGCTCCCTGTTGCAGTCCAGGGTTTTGATTCCTTGATTGCATCCTTCACAGTAGTGAGTTTTCTCCTTCATTCTCTTCTGTAGCCTTCTGAGAAGAAACCTGGATACAACTGGAAGGATAGCTTCATCCAAGACTATACCACGTGGGCAGGATAGGTGTGGGCTGCTCTAAATTTTGCTCCCTTCACTGAGGGCTGCTCTCTAAAGCTGTGTGAGCAGGCTTCTCAGCAATTCAGGTTGCTGAGAATTTTCAGGCCATGCTATGAAGATACTGTTTTGGTAGGCTGGAACACAAACATCTCATTATTTGGGACATTTGTATTTGAAAAGCTGCCTGTGACCATTAGCCCAGGCTGTGATGCAGTCTGCAAGCTCTATACAGATATATCGCATTATCCATTGCAGCACTCAAATCCTAAAATAAGAGCTTTGTGTAAGACCTAGTTACTGTGAAGTCAATTTCATTGGAGGGTGGGGGGGTAAAGGGAAATTAGACATGCTGAGGTAGAAAATACTACATGGAAGGTTCTGGATAGTATCCATAAAGGGCAGAAAATGATTGTACTTTTTTAACAGTGGCAAAATTGAGGTGCTGAAGTGTTTGACATGGACCATAGCTACAGTTACATGACTGATTGTATGACTTGAAAAATTTTTACAATAGGAAGTTATTATGTTGCAGTTCTTTATTCTTTACCAGTTAGTTGCTGTCTAGGTTGTTTGTTTTTAGAGGAAAAGATGGAATTTTTATTTACAGCAAAGCAATAAAACTGAAGTTCATTTGACTTAAAATGGTGGAAGTCTGCTGTACTGAAAATATGTTGTGCTTCATAGCTGTCCAGGGGTAAACTACTAGGATGTTGAACAGTGGTTCATCATTGAAATCCTTTAACTGTGTGTACAGCTCAAGGGGGATGCTGATTAAGATGTACTTTCATTTGGGTGGACAGCAGCTACCTAAGAGAAGCCAGGAGTAATAAATCCTGTATGGTGATGGGCTGCATCTTACTGTGTCTTTTGAATAGTCTGTCTTTCCATGGAATCAGTTAATGTAAAGACATGGATAATACCAATGTGAAAATATTTTTCTATGTTGAACTTTGTTAACTTTTAAATAGAAGTAGTGAACCTCTGCATGAGAGAATATTTCATGGGTAACAAATGTCTTGGATGAAAAGCAAGACTCTGAATTTTCTGTCCGTTCTAATTGACTTAAAACAAGTAAATAATATAAATAAAATTCATATAGCCATTGCACCAACTTGTTTCCTGCAAATATGTCGTTTAAGTGGTTTGCTTGTATTGCTCAGCAAATACTGGTAACTAATGGCAAAGGTAAAATGTGAATGTGCACAGTCTGTTGTGCTAAATGTTTTGGTGCAGTAACACTTTTTGATAAGACAATTTTTTGGTGATAATTTTCTTTTTCTATGAAACTGTTTAGACCATTGTTGATATCATGAAGAAAAGGCATTACGATTTCTTGGATCAACGAAAGCCTGATTTTGACCAAGACTATGAAGAGTTTTGCAAAGAGATAAATGATCTTCATGTAGGTTTTATGATTCAACTAAGAATTTAATTTAATGATGAATCCTCATGAAAACAACAGTACCTCTAAGTTACCACCAAACAAATTATACAAATCTCAAAGTGTGTATTCTGAAATTGAAAAATTATTCTAATGTATCTGCACTTTAAAGCTTGTATTTATTATCTAACTTTCAGACCAGTTTCATGGAATAGGCCAGGAAGGGCCTTGAGGCCCTCCAACAAAAGTATTTTTTAGTACTATACTTTATTTGGAAGTTATGCTAGCAAGAATAACACAAAAATGGATGATTTCATTCGGTGAGTGGGACCACAGCACAAATAAGTCAGATAATTAACTTTCCCATAGTTCTGAAATCACAAGTTGGTGGAAGGAAAGGATATCTGTAGAAGAAAAAAAATAAAATAAATGCTTGGCTTGCTTCGGCTGCCAAAGAGGTAAGCAAGCATTCTTTGAGAGCTCTCAGCATGGTGGAACATTGAGGGTATGAAAGCTTTTGTTGGTTGTACAGCTACAGAGGGAGCTTGGAAAGAAAATGCCTTGAAAGTTGGTTGTATTTTGTTTAATTCTTAGGGAAGGAAGAAGGGGAAAATTGATACTTATTGAGGTTAGTTTCACATAAACAAATTATGTTCTAATATAGCGTATGATAAATTCTCTCAAGTAATACCTGGCATATGTGAGGTGTGTGCTTTATGTAGTATTCTGCTGTAGAATTATTTGCTCTCCTTCAGGATCAATTAAGGATTTTCATGGACATCACCTTTGAAAATATTCTGAACACTGAAAGAGCACTGAGTATGTTGAAGAAATTTGAAAGGTACTGTGTCCTATCTGGATTGCTAGAATTCTGCCAGGCAATGGAAATAACATTTTGAGGATGGTGGGAAGGGAGGGGGAGCAGAGCAGGAGGCATCTCCTTAAATAGAAACGAAAAACCACTCAACCTCCTCTCACTCAACTGTTCAGCTCTTGTTAGGGGATGTCTTCTCAGCAGCGTGAATGAATAAAACCCAAATTTTTGTTATTGCAAAATGCAAAATAGAAGTGGACTTTGAACTTCATCTTTCAAAATTAGCATAAGTACAGGAATACTTTCTGGCTGTTAGCATGTTTGCCTTAGCTTTGTCCTCAAACAGGGACATTAATTTGTTACCACAGTGCAGTCAGGAGAGAGTAAAATGCTTGTATTAGGAAACAGTGAAATTTTCCTAGATAAATTCACATTGTTACAAAGCAGCCTCAGTCTTTATTGCATCAATCTTCCTATAATATTCTGTTTAATGGAGTAGACTGCTAGTGGCGGATTGGTAACAGTTTGCTGCACATAGTTTTACCTCAGTGTTTGAAAACAGTGACAAAACAGAAAATGCGTAGGCTTACTTGGAAACTTTTATCATCTGGTCTAAATCTTGGTTGCTTGGAATCAGGTTGTGACAGCATTTGTTCAAGATTTACTGAAAACTCTGCTGCTAAAATAGTTATTTTCTAAAGAACGCAAGGGAATCTGGAACGACTGTATTTTCTAACAATGCAGCAGCAGAATTTCAGAAGTATTGAAGGAATTTTTTTAATGATTATTATTTTTCTAAGCAGATTACAAATCCCAAATCTTGGCATTGATGAAAAGTATCAGAAAATACTTCAAAACTATGGTCATGACATAGAAACAGTCTGTAAGATCTACACTAGGCAGAAGCATGACCCTCCACTGGCTCGTAATCTGCCTCCAATAGCTGGTAAGATCTTGTGGGCGCGCCACCTATTCCATAGGATCCAAGAGCCCATGGAGTCTTTCCAGCGGCACCCAGCTGTTCTGCAGACACCAGATGGCAGGCACATAATCCGCAACTACAACAAAGTAGCAAAAGTTCTTACGGAGTTTGAGGTGATCTACCACAGGGGATGGCTTCAGCAGGTAAAACAGCTGATTTTGATTAGAATATTTCTTTAAAAAAAGAAATGTGGTGGATTTTTGTTGTTGGTAGGCTAACAATAGCTAGCTTTACAGATCAGATTGGATTCCTGTTGTTTCAGGCCTCAATGAAACACTGGGTTACAGCAGTGTGAAGGAATCTCTGGTTAATAGCAGTGGTCAGGTATGCTAAGCTGTAGACTGGATGCCTCTTAAGTAAGGGATGGAATAAGAAAAGGTACTTTATAAGAAAGTGTGTCTGTTAATAAACAGTGCCTGGACTGCCTGTAGCTGAATTCGGGAGCAATTGAGAGACCCTCATTATAAATAAGAAGTTATAGTGAAAAATATTTATTATGGAAATGTATAATGAAGATTCAGGGGTAGCCTTAGCAGCCCCTCTGCCTTTGCCGTATCCTACTGATGCTGGTGCAAGAAGATCATGTTGGGGGAGAGGAGTTTTGTCAGCTAGTTAGCTTAAGGTAAAAGCGGCCACAGAAGTTTCCTGTGGTCTGGACAATATGGATTTGGTTTTCGAGTGGTAATGCATGGGTACACTCTGAGTGAATGTACAAGTAAAAAGCATCCGATCTCAACAGATAGACCATCCTGTAGAATTAATAGCATACTCAGTGCACAAGTGTATCTTGAGCCCATTGTGGGTTAACCCTGGTAGGCAGCTGAGCATCACACAGACACTTGGTCACTTCGCCCTGCCCACCACAGCAAGACTGGGAAGAGGAAAGGAAAAGTAAAAGCAAGAAAACTTGCGGATTGAGATAAAAAGTTGTTTACTAAGTGAAGGAGAAGTAGAGGAAGAGAGAAAGAAAACAAAATAAGTATTGTAAAGGCAATCACACACCACCTCTCATGGATAAACCAATGTCTAGCCAGTTCCAGAGCAAAAGATGGCTAACTCCCTCAACCCCCACCTCTCCCTTTTTTGTTGCTGAGCATGATGTTATATGACATGGAATATCCCTTTGGTTATTTTGGGACATCTGCCTGGTTTTGTTCCCTCCCAACCTCTTGTGCACTGCATTCCCCCAATCTATTCATGGCAGGGGGCAGAGTGAGAAACAGAGAAGGCCTTGATGCTGTGCAAACGTTGTTCAGCAATAGCTACAGCATTAGTGTGTTATCAGCAGTTCTGATCACAAATCTGAAACACAGCACCATAGAAGCTGCTGTGAAGAAAATTAACATCCCAGCCAGACCCAGTACAAAGCCATTTCATGTCCTATCAGCCAGTTGGTAAGGCAGAACACTTTGCAGTCTGAATATTCTTCAGAAAACATGGTTTACCTTAAGTTCTAAATCCCATTTGACTGATTTTGCCCTCTTGGATTTTGTACATAGAACCTCTGACTGCCTTCATATTATCAGATGACTTCTGCAGGGACTACTTTATAGCCTTGAAATCTCTGCAAGTTTCTATTATTCTGTTGGAATATTTTCTACTTCAGTTTCTTTGTTGCCTTGTCAAAGAGCATATTGTAGAAAAATTGAAAATATTCTGAACACTGAAAGAGCCTCTCAAATCTCAAAAAGAAGGATCAGAATCTCCAGATGACTGTTTTGAAGGTGGTGGCATCAGCCTCTTGTTCTTGGAGCTCAGCCCCAGCTTTTGTACAATGTGAAAATCTCTGGTGCTGATAAACATCAGTCTTCTCAGAGCTAGTACTGAGACCAGAGGTTCCTGCTCTGTGTTGTCCAATCTGAATATACTAAGATTTCCTGACCCTTCCTACCCCTTTCACACTTGCATTTACCACAAAGGTTTAAAGGATCATCAGATTTGATTGTCTGATACTGTAACTTGGAGTGTTTGTGTCAATTTCGTATAGTAAAACAGAAGTAACTACAATACTAGAGGTTGTATAATAAGCTGTATTCAGACTGCCTTGGCTCTGGTGCTGGATATATATTACTGATGATTAATCTGGTGTTGACTGCCAGTTGGGAATCAATGAACCTCAATAGTATTACCTCAGCTGTTCTTTCATTATAGATTATGTTTCAGGTACATCAGATCTAAGTTTGGCACTACTGACCTCTGTATCCTCCCAGGATGTGTTGACCTCTTGTCCTCCTCCCAGGCATTGATGAAAATTGCCATTGTTGTACTTAGAAATGTCTTAACTTCAAGTGCTTGTTCTGGTAACTTGAGAAGCCCATCTTTGATTTCATGTGCTTTTCACAGGGAGGTGGTATGGTATGTGTATCCCTCATGTTTTACGGAAGGGGAATTGTGATGCTTCAGGAAGCCTTTGACATTTTTTTGGTGTTTCTGTCTTGGACTCAGTTTCTATTTTGATGCCAGTACTGTGCTGGATACCTGCATGGTTCCAAATATACTGACGATAGCTTTCGCTGAACTGTACATGCTGCCGATATCATGTCCTTGCCTGGGCACTTTTAAGATACATTCCCTGTCCCAGCCATGAAGACTAAGGACACTGTATGGTTCTTGTGGAGCTACATCTGTCTCATTTGATCTAGCGATCAGATTTTCTGACATGTACGATGCCTTGATGGAGCAGTCGAGTACATTCTCCTTTCATCTTTTACAAAAAAACTGTAACATCCAAAGCATCTCCCCTAGCTGGTGCCTTTCTTTGTGAAGTCCTAGTGATCTGTGATCTGATTCTGATCTGTGCTAAAAGTAAGCGTCTGGTTTCTCATACAGCAGAGTCAAACTCTGCTAGGCAGCCATATAAACTTGCTGAGCCTGCTCCAACCTTATACTCATTAGGTGGGAACAACGGGAGGTGGATTTGAACACAATTTCAAGTATTTGAAAGGAGCGCGCATGCCTTGAAAATACATGAAAAGTATATCCGCTTTAACATCAACGCACTTGTCTACCAGATATGGCAAAAAAATGTAACTACTGTTTAGCAGTCTCTTCTGTCTTCTTGAGGCAACAGTAGTGCAGACCGTTGTGGCCATGAGTATCATAGAACACAAGGTGGAGCTCCTGCTCTACTCCTGAACAAAATAAAAAAAAGAGAGGGGGACAAGTGTCTGGTGGGGAATATAAATGCAACAGAAGTAGAGCTGTAGCTCCTCCTACTTTTTATTCTTCCATACAGTGGAAATAGTTATGTTTAGTGGCACTTTCTGATATTTCTGAACATTTTTTTCCCCCCTCTCTTGCCTGTCTGTTACTGGATGGTTACCATTTTGTTTATCCACTTTTTTTAAATAGCAGAAAATTTAAAGCCATTATTTTTGTGCTGTAGCCAATGATGTTCAACTTGGACGTATTGAAATAATAAAATACCGGGAAGTGTGAAAGTTACTGTAGTTCTATGGCAGCGTAAGATTTGCACCTTCAATGTATCCCTTATTTCTGTCACAAATTTCTGTTACCTTAATAATGAAAATTACATGAAAAAAAACATAAATGGGAGAGGAAGAGATTGATAATGGGAATAATAAGTCTCTGAAGTGCAAAGAAGAGTGCAGTAAGATTTGCTGGTGAACTTTGCAGGAAAAAATTCAGCTCCTGTTTAAGGCAGCTGTGCTGAGTGACTGATGCTAACAGAGCATAACTGCTTCACTGACAAAACTTGATTAGATGATTTCTTGAAAAATGCTGTGTAAAATGTCATGATAACACAATACAGCTGAAACAAGCAGGATAGTCAACTATATTTTAGATGCGGAAAGGGGGTGCAAATTTTCAGTGTGTTCCATAAAAAAAGAAAAAAGTACACTGAGAGATATCAATAGGTCATGAAACTATTGCTTAAAAACAAGCTCCATCTCAGTGTAATGTGATACATGAAATATGAGAAGTGACTAAAGAACAATAAAACTATGTCAGCAAAAGGGCAACTGGAAAATAGGAATAGCAGCAAAGTTTTTCATGTAGTAAAAATTTCCTTGTCTAAGGCATGACTTCTTCCTGGTATCAGCCAAATTTTCCGTGTGTGGTGGTCTTACGAATACTTTCCCTTGTAATCACATGGCGCACAAATGGTATTCTAATATTCAAATAGGGAAGTTAAACCAATAGTGTGATTAGGCTTCCCTTTTAAGAATTAGAAAGGTCTATAATACATATTTTAGTTTTTTTTTTTTAAGTTTGCACAGAGGTTGGATATAATTGGGAGTTCCATTAAGATTGGAGCATGGTATATCTGTTAGGTAGTGAAAACAAGTGAAAGGGGAAATGAGGAAAAGTTTATTCAAAAGATGTTTGAAGAAGTTATCCAAGAATAATTTAGTTCATCAAGGAGGTTGTGTGCAGCCTTATTGCAGAATGTGCAATAAGTTTTAGGGAAATGAGAGTTCAGATTCAAGAGGATTGAAGTAAAGAGTCTGTGGCTCTGCTTTTGATGTTGGAGTGTGGAATGCAGTTTATGATATCCAAGGATCAACAAAAATGTCTGTTGGATAAAGAACAGTTAATTTGATTGTTAAGCATTTGGGTATATGCAGATTGTGTTAATAAAGTTTCATTGTTGATTCCTACCACAAGAATCTTTATTGTTGACAATACTTGATTTTAGTATCTGCTAAAGTGATATTTATGTCCAAAACAAAGTATTTCATTGTATTGGCTTGTCTGATCAGGAATGATGACTTTCTTTCCTGCAGGTTGAATTAACTAAAATAGGACTTCAGACATCCCTCTTGGTAAAAGCTCCAGAAACAGGAGAATTATTTGTGAATTTTGACCCTCAAATATTAACTTTAATCAGAGAAACAGATTGCATGGCTCACATGTGCCTTGAAATCCCACCATTTGCAAGTATTATTCAACAGAAGAGAGACTGGTATAAGAAGATTGTCAACAATTTGCATGTAGGTTTATTTTAGTTCTTTTATGTATGTGTAGTGTACATTAAGATGCCTAGGTTATATATATATGGAAGAGAAAAAATGAAGAGCAACCGTTATGAATTAAGAAAACTTTGGCAAATATGTTTTTTATCTTTATGACTGTCTTGAAGCACTTTTTAAAAGAATTTCTTGGCTTTGTGTTTTCTGTGAAGTCACTTCAAAGATGCATGGGTTTAGGGAAGCTCTGCAGAGCTTGGGAAAGAGATGGGAATGGGGAGGAAAGGAGGGTTACAAGATGCCTTGCTCTGTTGCCTACTTTCTAAACGGTAAGCTATTTATCTCTCATCCAGTAATGGAGTCAACATTGGATACACTTTGTTTTGAGAGGACAGCTGGGAGGGAGGAGCAGGTGGTATGCCTTTAAAAGTGTAGGGCACCCAGCAAATAGCAGCATAGTTCCCGCACCAGTGTTTTAAACAGATATCTGTGGAATAGTTTAGAAAAGAGAAGCTAAAACTTCCCTATCTCTCATCTTTTAAATCCCTTGGATCATTTTGTCTACCTATGAATGTACAAGGTTCTCAATGACTCAAGATGAGGATTCAAAGATAGGTGTCCAGCAAACTACAGCTTCAGAGGTCTACTTGATTCTGAAATGAGAAAAAAAGGTCATATTAAGTCATAAAGTTATTGCAAGAATTGTTTTTTGCAAAATGTGAAACTAGATCAGCGGGTTAAAGATGCGTTAGAAACCAAATACCATATTAAAGTTCTGGTAAGGCTGGTCTAATAAAACTGCTGAAAAGTTCACTTAGATGCATTTTTTTCCTTGGACTTTTTGTCTCCTGGAACATTCATTTAGAGCCTTAAATTTGCAAACGTCTTTCTGTCTATGTTGTGATTTAACCCTGGTGGGCAGCTAAGCATCACACAGCTGCTCGCTTACTCTCCCCAGTGGGATGGGGGAGAGAATCAGAAGGTTAAAAGTGCGAAAACGTGGGTTGAGATAAAGACAATTTAATGCATGTGTGAGCAAAGCAACATAGAGAATTAATTTACTTTGTTGACAGGCTAGTGTCTAGCCATCTCCAGGAAAGCAAGGCTACTTGGGAAGACAAATGCCATAGCTCTGAATGTCCCCCTTCCTTCTTCTTCCCCCAGCTTTTATTTTTGAGCATGATGCCATAGGTATGGAATATCCCTTTGGTCAGTTGGGGTCAGCTGTCCTGGCTGTGTTGCCTCCCAGCTTGTTGTGTGTCCCCAGCCTACTCACTGGCGGGGTAGCGTGAGAAGCAGAAAAGGCCTCAATCCTGTATGAGCACTGTTCAGCAACAGCCAAAACATTGGTGTGTTATTAACACTGTTTTGGTCACGAATCTAAAACATGGCACCATGTAAGCCACTATGAAAAATAGTAACTCCATCCAACCAAAGCCGGTATAATCTATAAAGATGAATTTCCATGTGAAGTAGTACTTGCATTATTATGAAGAGCAACAAATAGTGAACTTTGCCAAAATAATGAAAACATTTCCCAAAGAATTTATTGTTGTTTCTTAAGAACTTCAATGATGTACATCTAGAGGAATTTTCTGAATTTAAGTTGTGATAAGTACGTGTATATGAGGAGGTTCAAATCAGTGTATATTAACTAATACTTGAATTCTGTGTTTATTTCAGATGATGCTGGCAGAATATAAAAGAATTAAACTGAAAATACAACACCCTATTGAACAACTGATGGCTCCTCAGTTAGCAAATGTGGATGATGCTATCCAGCCAGGTCTAATGTTACTGACCTGGACATCCTTGAATATTGAGAAATATATTAATACAGTTTTTTACAAGCTAGGTAAGTTGCTTGCCTCCTTCCATTATCTTCTGCTTGTTTTTTTCTATGCAAATACAAGCTATGTTATTAAACTACTGTCCTTCATATGATTTGCACTTAATTGACTTACACATGAAAGAAATCAGAATTTTCATTTGTCCTGTACTTCATGAAACCTCTGCTTTATAAGAACACCTTCTTTTTGTCTCACATATTTGTCAAATGTTTACTTTTATGGATGGGATGGCGGTTAGGGTTAAACCAAGCATAAAGTAGTCTGCAAAAGGTCCTGTGTATTCTGAATTCAAAGAATGATAGCTACTTTTTTAAAGAGCTCCTAGGTTTCAGACTTTTCTTAATCTTGCCGTTTGTTTTTATAATGTACA
The DNA here is from genome assembly GCA_008921705.1 of Burhinus oedicnemus. Lineage (NCBI taxonomy): Eukaryota > Metazoa > Chordata > Aves > Charadriiformes > Burhinidae > Burhinus > Burhinus oedicnemus. Next base: position 369,732 of record VFFE01007704.1, read on the forward strand.
AAACAAGTTCTCGGGGAATAATATCTTGACTGAGTTGGCACTGTCACTGCGCAATAGCTTTTCATATTAAACTGTGTTTTTAACATCAGTCTCCTTAAAATTAATGCACACACATCTTGGGCAACAGCTTTAGAAAACAGATGAGCTTGTAGTCTTTTCAAAAGATTATCACAAGCTTGCACTGAGATGCGTATTGTTTTTGAAGATGCCAAGTTCCTTTTGCTTTGACTTAATTACTACATCAGACATAGATTTTGTTTTTTGAAATTATGTAAGTTGTTATAGTGGGAATTTTCTTTAGTTGAAATGGCAAATTAAAATACATTTTGGATGTTAACCTGACATTACTCTCAATTTAATATTGAATAATCTGAGTAGTTTGAGTCTGGAACAGGCACCTTGCTGCTATTTCAATTTCAGCATTGAAAGCAAATTGCAATTAAACTGTGAAAATTCTAATGATTGTTTTCAGTTAACTATTTTTTGGCTTCTAACATTTTTTTTGAAGGCTAGGCATTTTATTTCTTGACAGTTTCTGTTGCTAGTAGGTTCTCCAAGTGGTAACTAGTTCAAGCTATAGGAGAAGGAGAAGTATTCCTGGACCTCAATTGAATTTTAATGCCTTTGTGTTTGAAATGTATATACTTTAAGCTCATCTTATATATATTTATAATGTTTTGCCTATTATCTTTTAAGATATATATAGCATATGTTAGATGAGCATACATTATGCAAAAAATTAATTATGATTTCAGTGGTGAACCTTGCCATAAAAGTTTAGATGTTTGAAGTAAGCTGGTTAAGGTGTAGAATTAATATAAAATTGAATATGATACTTTGTTGGAGGAAAAATTTAAGCAGGACCTGCAAATATTATTGTATAAAACTTTTAAGCTTGTCTTGAATCTTCTTTTTGCTTCAAAAGCTGGGCTGGAGTTACTACTTGATCGAGTGAATGACTTGGTTGAATTTCGTATCGATGCTGTTCTTCGAGAAATGAGTATAGTGCCACTTTGTAAGTTGCCAGAAGAGGAACCACTGAGCTGTGAGGAATTTCTCCAAAATACTAAGGTTGTTAGATAAAATTTTCATAAAGAAGAGTTAAATGACTTTAAGTTAAGGTATTTTCCCTTTTTTATGAGATAAAACCAGTGCAGAATTAATGAAGCATGCATGGGAAACTGAAGTAAGGAAATCCCCAGTTGCTGGGCTGGAACCTTAAAAAGGAACAAAAATACCAAATGCAAAGAGGTCTGAGCTGAGATGTTCTTTTCTGAGCTTAATAATGTCGAGCCAACTACTGTATGATATTTCTTTTATGCTTTGATATCACTCAACTTAAATGTTTCTCCTCTGTGATAGTATCTTTTTTATCATTGTTGCTTGTTAGTGCCTTTAATAAAGGGAATTGACCCTCTGATGCCTGTGAATAGCTCCATAACAAGTGCACTTTGTTGTAAATACTATGGAAATGATTGTGCAGGATGTCTTATTTTTCTTAATCTCAAGCTTTCCTGAGCTGGTAATGAGATGTGCAAAATATACTCAGAGGTATCTGGGCGAAGGTGTTCTGGGAAGAGCCCCTTCCTTCAGCCCATCAAAATACTTTTATATTGAAGAGGATTAACTGTAAGCATGTAAGTTGTTAGTCAGTTAGAAAGCTGATTAAGCTAGTAATAAAATTGAATGACAGAATGATTTTTATGAGGCAAGACTGAGATATTCTGGCATTTTAGGATATAATATCTAACTTGTGTTTTCTCCTGAAATAAACTTTGCTTTGTAAAAGATTGTAGAAGATCATGTAGGTAATCCCCACCGCTGGCCTCTCGTAGCAATAAGTACTACAAATGAAGGGTTTGTTTCTCTTAGTGTACTTAACTTTCTGGCCTTTCCTCTTTTGTCCCTTGTAACATCTCTCCTTGTTGTTAAATACAAAGTAAATCTTCAAATAACATTTTATGGAATTAATGGTATTTTGTAAGCCTCACAATCCATTTTTTTGTTGTTGTTGTTGATCCTGCTGCTGCTTTCCTCATGGGGTGAGTACTAAAACATATATTCACTAAAGTAAAAATGTGTGAGAGTGAGCACAAAAAACTTCTCAGCACTGTGTGATAACTGATATTGCTTAATGCTGATCTTCTGGAAGAAAGCTTGAACTGCTACATAGCAATTACAACACCACAACAGCCAGTCAGTTTGAGTTAGCAGAGTAAGTGGTATGCTAACTCCAGTTATGGGTACAATGAAAATGGTAGCAGCATTTGTCATCTTATTGTTAGTTTTTAACTAGAAGGGATTAGAAGTAAGTTCTGTCACCTAACAGGTGTCTTTAAGTTTTGAAAGAAATTGCTGCAACAAAAACAGTTATACCATGGAAAAAAACCCAAAGTACTTTGTTTAGTAGTTGCTGTGATATTGCAAATCAGATCTGGCTTCTCTCTCAACTGGAGTGAATCATTAGGAAGATCAAAGATTGTGTCTTAAAATTTGGAAATGACTGAACCTTGCTAATGGCTGAATTTTTCCAATTATTGATTTTTCATTAAATGGAGGTAGCCAGGTTTGATTAAGCTTAAAGAAATAGGAGATAACAAAGAAGAAAAAATTAAAAGGCAATTGTAGTTAAAAATTGTAGTTGGCTAAAGCATACTTGATCAATTTTACCATAAGTATTAAAAAACTGCACAATAAATATATTTCTGAATTTTATTAAATCTCATTTGTTGATTCCTTCTCCCCCCAGTTAATAATTTTCTTGTTTATTCCACATCATAAATACAGCTTTTGATAGATTCTATCTCCTTTCTAGTTATAAATGGGAAATGTGATTGGCTAATACTCCTTATGGCACAGCCAAGTAATGTAAGATGGCAGTGATTAAAAGAAAGGTTGAATCTTCCATGGTCTACATTGGAAAGTTAAGAAAATTAAGAAACACTTGCTTTTGGGAGCCCTTTAATGGAACTAGGCTCTATAAAATTTGATTCATGATATTTTAACTATGGATGAGTCATGTCATTCCGGAAACGGGCCACAGCAATTTTGAAAGGCATTTATGGCATTTGGCACAACAAAGAATTCAACACTAAATAGTTTGGAACAAACCAATTTAAAAATAATGTTGTGTGTTGATCTTGTTTTTCACAAATCTGAGGCCTTGACGTTTGTGTTAGTAAAGGCTGCTATGACTGTGAAATAGACATGAGAACTGGGAAGATAACATATGTTTGGTTTTGTTTTGCTAACAGGAGTTCTGTATAAAAGGTTCTCGGACTTTACATTTAAAAAGCTCACTGGTGGAAGAAGCTGCTCATGAACTGATTAACATGTTACTTGACACTGAGGTACAGGTCAGAAAAGAAAAGTCAGTTGTACCTACTGGTGAAATAAAGAGAGAAAATACAGGTAAGAAGATTGTGTTGTAGCTCTGTGCTTATGTTTCTTTTGCATGCTGATAGTATGTGTTGGGGGATACTGTAGCTTAGCTGACTGAAGTATCAATCAATATCTAATGCCTAAAGACTTTTGTTTGAATTTGCCTGGATAACAGATCATCTAACAATCATCTGTGTTCTGCAAAATAGGTCAATATTATCAGTCTAACTTGCATGTTAATGCCATAGAAGTAGCTACTTACAAGCCTTGGTTAATTGCTGCACTTCCTAGAGAAAGAATATAAGAAATAATATCTAAATTTTGATGATAATCATGCCAGTTTGTACTGAGTAGAGAAAGTGGATAGGCATAAAAGGACTGGTACATTGAGGTACAAATTACAAATCAGTATAATCTGCACTTCTGTAAAATTTAGCTGTATTTCAGATACCTGTGGAGGTGTTGCTTTATTGTCTTTTCAAGTCCCTTATGTCAATTTAACTAACTGGATTTCTGATGTTTTAGCAACAGAAGAGGAAAGAAGATCAAAAAGCTTGACTTCCTCCCACAATTCCAGTGAGATATGGGCTGGACTGTCTTCTCCAGCAAAGAGGAAGAAAGATTTAGAAATGTTAGAGGAAGAAGCCGATGAACTGCTTTCCTACTTCAATCATTGTAATATTGATGCCCTTTTGAAAGTCACTCGAAAAACTCTGGAGACCATACGCAAGCGCATTCATGCATCTTCCATGATCAACTTCTTAGGTGGCCATATTGCAGTACTTTGCTTTCTTAGCCTATAAAAAGAAATATGTAAATGCAGCATCCCAGAACTATATTAAAAAGAGCTTCATATGTAAAAAAAGGGAAAACAAAGGGATTTTGAATAAGCTGTCTTGTTAAATGACAATTGATAACATTGATAATATTTCCAAAGGAATTTTTTTTCCTATGAGAGTAGGAATGTGTCATTGTGATGGTGGTTCTCTTAGGACTGACTGTACTGTTCTGAAGCTGAATATTGTATTTGGAGCTGGACTTGTTAAATGCTTACCTGTTTGACCTTGGCTTTTACATAAAACTATGGAAAAAACAATAGAGAAAGAGGTGTGCTGTTTTTCTCTTACTCATTGCCTTCAGATCTTTCTATACGTTATGATGGAACACTTTTGAAATGTTTTCTTGTGACATACTTTTAAGAAACAAATATAAAGGCATTTGTATTTGGTCTCTGTAACATGAAAGGCATCCAATATTATGAGATTTGAAGGAGGTTTTGTGCCCCATTTAATATGCTCACTGGGAATACAAGCCAGCTAACAAAATTTTCTGCTAAACAGAGTTTAGCTGCACAGAACAAGTTGAAGAGGACCCTCATGGAGAGAAATAGCATGGCACTTAGTTTTTGCTTGTGCTGCTGTAGAGTTTACCAATACATGTTGTAAATTACTCCGGAATCTTTTTTTCCTTAAGAAATTACAGTCAATGCTCAGCACTAGGAGAGAGATATATATATTGGTTTATATTGTTACAATGCTTAGTTTGATGTCTTGAAAAAAAATGTGAACAACCTTTTCTTTTTTTGTCTTTCATTTAGAAAATCACAATGCTTGTGAGCAGAAAAAAAATGCTCATCCTATAATTAAGACTAGTATTAACCTATCTATCCCTAATATCATCATGACACCCTCTTTGGATGAGGTACAGCAGATGCTTAATAAAGCTGTAGATAGTATTTTGAAAGTAATGAAAGGAGTTGGACAGTGGAGTAAGGAGAGCATATCCAAGGTTTGTGTCTTTAACAGTCTTACTTAAAACAAAACTAATGTTTCAAAACTACTGCAAATAGAAAATAAAATTTTATTTCTTCCCTAGAAGAAAATGTTAGAGAAAAAAGCAGCTGTGTTGTGGTGTGAGAGCAGAGACAGTGATTCTGATGATGGAATGAAGGAGACTGGAAAGAAAAACATCCATGGTAATGATAAACCCTGACATAAGTCAATTTGAATGTTAGGTAAATGTGATTTATACAGTGTGTGTTAAAGGATACTAAATACAAAATGCATTGACAACAGTAGAACGAAGACTGCGTAAACTACCTCAAAGAAGAAATAGGATGTAGTAACACCACCAGTGCTTCTCTCTGTGATTAGAAACCAGGCTTGCTTGAAGATACTTGGCTTTGTGTGGATTTGAGTAAGGGGATTTTTTGTGCTTCAGAGTGTTGTACTGCTTTGGGTCTACCTGCAGCGTGTGAAAAGCTGTTAGGATGCCAGCTTGGGCAGCATAGTAGAAATTGTGAATGAGTTTGGAAAACAATTATAGTTGTTATGGCTACACAAAAGATCTTTTATGATTTGCCAGTGTGATTTGTAACTTGCCATGTTCAAAAGGCATCTTAAAACTTGTGCTGAAATTCCTTTAATAGGGGAAAATTGAACTTAAACAAAACCTGGTATTGAATACAAATGTCTATATAAATTGCAGTATTGGTGGAGAGAGGATTGTGTAGAGGATTGAATAGTCTAAAATTTCTAAAAGGATTTTAACTTAATCTATTTTGTGATCAGACGTGGAATTAAGTTATTGAAGGCATTAATTCAAGGAAATTTAAGATGGTATCTTTGGTTGCTGAGTTTTTCTTGTCTGCCATGGTTTAGAATCAAGCCAAATTAATTGTTCTACTTTGTACTTCAGGTACTTAAAAAATATATTGAGTCTTTTTAGGTTAGCTACCTCTTACACACCTAAAAAGTAGGGAAGTAATACTTGAACTGGTTAAGAAATGAAATTGTTCTTTGAAAACTAAGTTTCTCTTGCCTGAGATGAAATAAGGAGTGATGTTAAGTTCAACATTGTGGGTATTTCCAAAATAATAGACCTTCCTTTTATTTTTTTTTCCTTTTGAGGCCTGGCTCTGATCATCTTCTCAGTTTAATGTTAATTTGTATTTCAAATTGTCAATTGTGGCCTACTCCACATTATTTCAGAAAATAAAAATATTTATGGATTTGCTCAATGCTGACATATCAGTAAATCACTTAGGTGAAGTGTACAGGATAAACCTTGGAGAGGGGCCAGAGAAAAGGAAAGATTATATTTGAAAGATTAGAGTGGAACTTGTTCCAAATTTGACAGAGTACCCAGGTGAAGCAGGTTTCCTAAAACTGAGAGGTTTATGAATTTGTGGCAATTATATTGCCCATCTAGACTTCTAGTTGCCTATTTGATTAATAAGAACACTTAACTTTAAAATGCATGCTTATTGAGAAATAGGTCATTAGTTTTTTTCTATAGGAATTTGCTTGGCCTAAACAATATTTCTGTCCTAAAACTGCTTTTGTGTTTGATTCTGCCTTTATAGGTAGTGTGTCAGATGCAGAATCACTCAGTTTGTCTGATCCAGTGCAAAGCCAGGACTACTTCAGGAGTGTTTCAGAGAACAAAGAAATTATTAAATTAGTATCTTTACTCAGCACTGCAATTAATTCTACAAAAAGGGTAAGACAATCGAGATATTAATTTAATATCACTATCCAAAGGATATTAATGTTTTATTTTAATATCCTTGGGCAATAAGGGTAGGCATTTAAAGCAGTGTTTAAACATATGTATGAAAAAGTGTAGGATGGTGGATGGAAAACGTGGCTGCAAATTTGAAAATATGCTTTGAAAGTGTAACACAGTTTAAGTGTACTCTGCTCAAAAATTTACAAGGTTTTGAATATTACATGAAGTAAAACTTAGGTCTGATTAAAAACATATCTCCAATTGGTAAAACAACATAAAGAACTCTAGGTATAGTTGAGTTGTGTATAGTTAATATAGAACTGGTAGTAATTGTACAAGTGTGTTAAATACAGTTTTATTCACATAGAAATCCTAATGAAGCCAGCATGACTTCTGGCCCATTATGAAGAGTCTATGAAGATTTTTGGAAGAAAACTAGCTGTCAGCTTGGCATTTGTAAATCCTGCATAGGATTTGCTACTGGAGTTTAGGATACAGTTTAAGGGATAAGTGTTACTTTGCCCTTTTCTTATTCTGTGCACTCTCTATAGAAAACTGTACGTATTGAACTGATATTTCTTTTGTAGAATCATAGAATCGTTTAGGTTGGAAAAGACCTTTAAGATCATCTAGTCCAACCATTGACCCTACTCTACCAGGTCTGCCACTAAACCATGTCTCTAAGCACCACATCTACATGACTTTTAAACACATCTAGGGATGGTGACTCAACCACCTCCCTGAGCAGCCTCTTCCAATCTTTGATAATGCTTTCAGTGAAAAATTTTTCCTAATGTCCGGCCTAAACCTCCCCTGGCACAACTTGAACCCATTTCCTCTTGTCCGCTAGTTACTTGGGAGAAGAGACCAGTGCCCATCTCACTATAACCTCCTTTCAGGTAGTTGTAGAGAGCAATAAGGTCTCCCCTGAGCCTTCTCTTCTCCAGACTAAACAATCCTAATTCCCTCAGCCACTTCTCGTAAGACCTGTTCTCCAGACCCCTCACCAGGGGGGTGAGGAATGAAGGAGACTGGAAAGAAAAACATCCATGGTAATGATAAACTCTGACATAAGTCAATTTGAATGTTAGGTAAATGTGATTTATACAGTGTGTGTGTGTGAGGGGAAATTTTTGACTCAAAGCCCTTTTCTGGACATGCTCCAGCACCTCAATGTCCCTCCTAGACTGTGGCGCCCAAAACTGAACACAGGACTCAAGCTGCAGCCTCACCAGTGCTGAGTACAGGGGCACGATCACTTCCCTACTCCTGCTGGCCACACTATTCTTGATACAGGCCAAGATGCCATTGGCCTTCTTGGCTACCTGCGCACACTGCTGGCTCATGTTCAGCCGGGTGTCCACCAGGACCCCCAGATCCTTTTCTGCCAGGCAGCTTTCCAGCCACTCCTCCCCAAGCCTGTAGCGTTGCCTGGGGTTGTTGTGACCCAAGTACAGGACCTGGCAATTGGCCTTGTTAAACCTCATGCAGTTGGCTTCAGCCCGTCGACCCAGTCTGTCCAGATCTCTCTGCACACAGCCTTCCTACCCTCAAGCAGATCAACACTGCCACTTAATTTGGTGTCATCTGCAAACTTAGTGAGGGTGCACTCAATCCCCTCATCCAGATCATCAATAAAGATATTAAACAAGGCTGGCCCCAAAACTGAGCCCTGAGGAACACCGCTTGAGACCTGCCGCCAGCTGGATTTAACACCATTCAAGACAACTCCCTGGGCTTGGCCATCCAGCCAGTGTTTAATCCAGCAAAGAGCACACCTGTCTAAGACACGGGCTGCCAGCTTCTCTAGCAGAATGCTGTGGGAGACTGTGTCAAAGGCCTTACTAAAGTCCAAGTAGACAACACCCACAGCCTTTTCTTCATCCACCAGGCGGGTCACCTGGTCATAAAAGGAGATCTGGTTGGTCAAGCAGGACCTGCCTTTCATGAACCTGTGCTGGCTGGGCCTGATCCCCTGGTTGTCCTTCACATGCCATGTGAGTGCACTCAGGATGAACCATTCCATGATCTTTCCTGGCACTGAGGTCAGGCTGACAGGCCTATAATTGCTTGGATCCTCCTTCCGGCCCTTCTTGTAGATGGGTGTCACACTGGCAAGCCTCCAGTCATCTGGGACCTCCCCTGTTGACCAGGACTGCTGATAAATGATGGAGAGTGGCTTGGCAAGCTCCTCCACCAGCTCCCTCAGCACTCTCGGGTGGATCCCATCTGGGCCCATAGACTTGTGGCTGTCCAGTTAGCGTAGCAGGTCACTAACTGCTTCCTCTTGGATTATGGGGGGATTATTCTGTTCTTCATCCCTGTCTTCCGGCTCAGGGGGCTGAATACCCTGTGGATGACTGGTCTTACTATTAAAGACTGAGGCAAAGAAGGCATTAAGTACCTCAGCCTTCTCCTCATCCTTGTTGTCAGCCTTCCCTTTGCAGCCAATAAAGGGTGGAGATTCTCCCTGGCTGTCGTCTGGTTGTTAATGTATTTGTAAAAACTTTATTATCTTTTACAACAGTGGCCAGATTAAGTTCTAGCTGTTCTTTTGCCTTTCTGATATTTTTTATGCATGACCTAACTAGATCCCTATACTCTTCTTGAGTTTGGGGGATTCTGCATCAGCTTCTCCTGGGGTTAGTCCAACCTTACAATGAAGCCTTGCCAGGTGGAAGTTTTTGACTCAAAGCCTTGTAACTTCAGTGGTACTAAGGCATAACTAGCACAATGACATACAGGCTTGTGCTGAAGACTAAGGTGCAGCTGATAATGGTGTATAGTTATCTTGGTATTTTAATACTCAGTATTTTTTAATTAGAAATTTCTATCATTTAGCCAGGTTTAAAAGCCTGCAAGCACTACGTTTATTGTAGGTCATAATGTGGATTATCTCTCGTAGCAGTCACCTCTCATTTACTTTTTTAATTAGCTGAAGTGACGCTGATTTAACTTTGACATTTTCCTGAACTCCTGAGAACCAGGAAAATAAATCTGTTGCACACTCCTTAAATGATAATCAAATAAAAGATACCTGAATTGAGTGTAGAATTTAATGTTAACATCACCAGTGTCATACATGTAAAAAAAAAATGTCTCATAACTTCATTATCCAAGAATGAATTGAGTTACTGCTGTTCTTGTTACGTTGAGCCCTGGAGCTCAGGTTTCATTTGCTAGTCCAATAAGTGGTAGGGAAGGACAAGTGTACTGTATCCTAGTCTTAAAGGAGTATTTTACTTCCTGCTGCTTCCTAGGATTTTATTGACTGAAGAATCACTTCATTGGAAAATACTGTAACCGATATGACAAATTGAACGTGATTAGCATACAGTTCTTGGCAAGGCTTGTGATTGCTAACGGAACTTGCTTTAGCATAAATTTACTGGCAGCCTTCTGTTTAGTGAGGTGATGCAACCTGCTCCACTATGGAGTTCTTAATGTATTCTAATGAGCAGATGCTAAGAAATTATATGTATGCTATACACGTAATGCTGAGAAACTTTCTTTGAACTTCTAATGTGTTTCAGGAAGTTCTTGCAGCTTTGGAGAGTTTTAGTTGTTACCACCATATATGGCAGAGGGACAAGGAGGAAACCATTGAAAAATTAATGATGGGAAACCCATCACTCTCTGAATTTGAATCTGAAATTCTGCATTTCCAAGACTTGGAGCTGAAAATCGATTCTGAGCCTGAATACATCTGTGTGGGAGCTATTGCACTGTATACTGGTAGAGTTCAGCTTTCCACTTCTGTCTAGACATACACTTTCTGACTCCAATAGTAAGGAGGGATGGTGCTTAGTTTTGGATGGATGAACTAGGTTAAAGATGGAAAGGAGAAAGAGGGAGAACGGCTGTTTGCTGTTTTGATGGTAGATGCATGCAAACAAAACACTAACGCTTCATTTGTTAGTGATGTGTAGGACAGAAATGTGTATAATGATATGCAAACAAGACGAGAAGTGGGGCCCTCCATCCTCATCTTTCCAGTCGGAGAAGATGATATATTCTGAGAGGGTTAGGAAGAAAACAATCCTGAATTGCAAGCAATCCTATAAACCACTCAAAGGTGTCAATGTGATTTCATCTTCTCTGTACATGAATGGTTAGACTGAAAAACCAGAACTGCAAGCGAAGAAAAAAGATTAAAAGCACATCTTAAAAAATATCTACAATATCTAAATATCTATTCATTGTTCAATGTTTTTAGCTGATCTGAAGCTAGCACTGAGAGCAGAAATCAAAGCCTGGATGACTTTGCTGGGGTGTCACTGTAATAAGAAGTACCGAACAGAGATGGAAGCAATTTTCACTTTTATAGAGGAAACTGGAAAGAAGTTAAATCGCCCCATCAAGGATCTGGATGATATAAGAACAGCAATGTCAGCTTTAAAAGACATCAGAGAACTGCAGATCTCCATAGACTCTCAAGTTGGGCCTATTGAGGTAGTTAACGGGAATGTTGCATTTTTGGGTACTGTTTCAACAGAGCAATTTTTTTCTGGGTTACAGCTTAACAGTGCACTTTGAAAAGGTATGATTTCAAATGTGTTAAATGTTGGGTGCCAGACCTGTTGTGTTCCCGTAGACCTTTTTTGCCTGGAACTCTGATTTGGACAAATGTAAACTTGATGAGGCAAGAGGTGGTTTGGTGACTAGTGTAGAAATTGAGTGATTTAGGTAAAACGAAGATGAGAATACAGATATTTAATGCAAGAAAGCTTTTGGTACTTTGTGGAAGAGGTCTGTGTATCAAAAACATTGATTTTCCTCTTTTTTCTTTTTTTTTTTTTTAGCTTAGCCTACAGAAGAAGAGAAAGTTAATGTTAGGCGGATTGTATGAGAATGCGTGAGAATGATTGCTTTATCAGCTATATTGTGGGTTGAAATAAACATAAACAACTGAATTCCTTAAAGAAGTTCACTTACTAGAATATATTTACTGAACATCTGACAGTGTAGGGGCTTCTGGTCAATGGCAGAATTAAAAACAGTAACTGTTTCTCTGCGTTCCTGACTGGAGTATGGATTTAAGAATACTATAGGTTGGCAGAACGCACCATTGAATAGACATTCAGTAGAGGTTTTTTTTTTCCTAGGGCATGTTTATGATTCCAGATTACCCATAATTTTATTGTCAGGGCTGTGTCCTTAGTGTTTGAAATTAAAGTAACTTAACACAGAATTCTTATCTACCAAATATTGACAAATCTAATATTCCGGTTTGGAGATGCAAAAACTATATTTGCTGTCAGACAGATGTCTCGCACCTGTGTTTTCTTACTGTTTTCTCTGAGCTGAGCTAAATTATGGAATGCAGTATATACTCGTACGTGCAAATAATGGAAATAAGCGTGGAGCCCTTCCATATTCTGCAGAATACAGATAAGAAGGAATGTATCTCTCAGCCTTAGAAGCTGTGAGGGTCTCCTTGGTTGTGTGAAGGAGCAAAAATAGGACAAGTAGTTTATGATGAAAAGCAAAGTATATCTGCAGCTGGAACCTTCTGTGAAGTTGTCATATGTAATGGGGTCTCTTAGGAGACCCCATTGGAAGTTCCTGCTAAGACCTTTATTGGTTTGCCATATGATGTGGAGCCAAGGCAAAATCTGTGGTAGCCAAGGATTCCTAGGCTTTCAATTCTGCAAGCAGGAGCCTTGAGTCCCTAGGCGCAAGGAATCATGCTTCAGATTTTTGAAACAAGGGTTGACATATTTTCCACACAGTAGGGTGGCAGACAGATAGTTATATTTCCGTTTTTTGCAATTTGTCTGCCATTTGATCAAACTGGAAAATGTAAATGGAAATAATTCCACTTTATACAAAAATTTTCAGATGAAACTGTTATGCCACAAGATTCATTGCTACCCTACGCTATGCTAATTTACAGTAAGTGAATTTCATTTGTGTTTTTGTGAAATTTGACTAAAGGTTTCAGTATGGGGAGTGTTTATACGTTGGTGGTACATCAATGTTTTGAGAAAACAAAGGACCATTAAGTAGATTTTTAAGTAGATTCCTCATTTTGAGTGATGACTAGTTATAACCTTTGAAATAGTTGCAGTGTATTAATTGTGGTAACTTTTGATGTGGTTTTTTAATTATTTTTTTTTGAAAACATAAAGTAGGGCTTAAAGGTCTTTTTGGAATAGAAGTTTGTTTGCTTCGCCTACTTGAAGGCCTCTGCTTAGATGTTTTCTCATAACATTCAGCTTGGGTTATAGCAGATAACCAAAGACATGGATGAGAAAAATATTCTCATTAAAATTAAACTAAAACCTGTAGACTTAAGGAGTACTTTAGCTGGAAATAGTTTTTAGAGAGGCAGATTGCACTGGGGCAAATAATCTGTCAGAAAGCAGAATGCTATGTGAAAGGTAAGGAGGTTAAAGAGAACTAACTAGTTTTCATTTTGATGTTTCTTCCAGTTTGATATTGGTTTGCCACATTGTGATAATTGCTATGCAAAAAGGAACAGATTTTCTAAGAAATCACTCTCTGCTCTTAAAAATTATAAATGTTAGCATACATATATTTGTAAAATTAACTTAATTTACCATTTTCTGTATCTTGATCCAACCTTCTGACAGGAATCCTACGCTATGTTAAACAAATATGATCTACTTGTGGCCAAGGAAGAGACAGAGAAGGTGGACACTTTGCAGTACAGTTGGGAAAAACTTCTAGTCCGTGCAAATGAAGTGCAGAATGAGCTCATTGCTTTGCAGCCCAACTTCAGAGGAGAGCTTATTAGCACTGTAAAGACTTTCACTGAAGACTGTGCACAGTTCTATGCAGATTATGACCAGGCAAGTATTTGTGGTGTATTGTATTAGAGGACTTTTTGAGGAGCAGGGAAGCATGGAAAGACTGTGGAGTTGACTAATTAATGGGATGTGCCTCTACTGTCTGAAGAATATGTTTATTTTTGTTAACGTGGTATTTGAGTTTCAGTGTAGGGCAGGCATTGGTTATTTTTTGTATGTGACTGAAATATGTAATGCTGGTAATCAGCTCTTAAAGATTAAGACTTGAGACATTTAGGGTTTATGATAAACAGCTAGTTAGCGTGAACAAATGTGAAGATTGGGATTAATGAGAAATTATGTTAGAATGTAAGAAGCATTTTCTGAGGTTGGCTATAAGTACAAATGACTTAAGCTCTTATATTCTTTCTCAGTAGAATATAAGTGAGTCGAGCTGAACCAGTCTTATCTTCTAAGTAATGCTGATTTTTACTTGAAAGGGGAGCTACCATTGCCAGGCTTTTACACTATTATGAAAACTTCTGTATTAAAAAGACAATTAATTGCCTTTTTTTTTTGTATAAATTAAGCGCTTGTTCTAGTGTATGATCTCTTGGTTCAGTTGTTATCTGATATATGGATAGAATCCTGCAGCCGCAAAAATGTTTGAATTTAGCATTTAGAAAATGCTGATTAGAAAGAAGTTGTGTCTATTTTCACTATTTAATTTTTTTTTAAATTATTTTATTTTGTTTTTTAGAATGGGCCAATGGTGGTTGGTTTAGACCCTCAGGAGGCCAGTGACAGGCTTACAATGTTTCAGGTACTCTTAATTCTAAGACATTGCTTAATGCTTATTGCAAGTAAAATAACACCTGAAGACTCTGAGAATGAATCACAGTAGATGAACTAATTTTCATTGATACATAGGGTTGCTGATTGGGCAAAGTCTGTTTTAACTTAATGAAAGCTAAGATGGTATTTTTTCTGTGCATTTGCAAGGAATGCTGGTTAAAAGTAGATTTTTTAGGAGCTAAGAGAAAGGTTGCAGAGATAATGAGTAATAATTGCTAGGTTCAAGTGTCCTGTTGAGAGCCTACTCTCAAGTTTAGTGTATTTGGCTATAGGCTGTTCTTGTGTTCATTATTGTGTCTTTTCCTCATGAATGCAATTCTGCCCAATCTTCTTCCCCTGTCCTCTCCCTTTTTTTTTTTTTTTTTGTTAGGTAATATTAAAAGTTTCCATTTAAACTGTTTTTCCTGTTGAAATGTTTCTTTGTGCCATGGTTAATTTCTGTTCCTGTAATGATGACTTCTAATGGTTTCCTTTTCCCACAGTGCTATTCATTTGGCTTCCTACTATGATTCCTCAGTTATATTGCAATTTACAATTACATTTTGTTTTTCTTTGCTGCTTAAACAATAGTAATTCTTACTTCAACCCTTCAATAAAAGAATTGCACAGCATACTCAGAGAGGTGGAATTTGCTGCATCCACCTTTATTTGCTTTGCGTGTTGTGCTCCACCTCTTTCAAGTGCAAGCTTAGCATTTATTGTTCTATCACTGTGCCACATGGAGTAAATGGCCTCCCGGTCAACTTCTAAATATGTGCCTCCAAGCTCACTAGAAGTTACTTTTCTCATTAAAATTATTGACAAAACTATTGACAGTGTAAATTGTTAGTATCTCCTGTATATCTTTCTAGTATTTACTAGATTTTAATCACTAATGCAGCTCTAAGTATAATGCCAGATCTTGAATATTTAGTTATTTAGTTTTATTTCATTTAATCTTTTTCTTTTTCTTTCTTAGAATCGATTTGATAATCTCTTTCGGAAATACATTACTTGTACTGGTGGGGAGGATCTTTTTGGTTTGCCCCTTACTCAGTATCCTCAGCTGCTTGAAATAAAGAAGCAACTGAATCTGTTACAGAAACTCTATAATCTATATAACAATGTCATTGACACAGTCAGTGGCTACTATGATATTCTTTGGTCAGAATTAGACACTGGAAAAATTAACAGTGAACTTCTGGAGTTTCAGAACAGGTGAGAAACTGCTGCTGTGGTAAAGATGCCTAAAATACTTTTGTTACTTCTTAAATACGATTGGTTAGCACGAATAATCATATCTGAGCATGTATTTGTTCATTGAAACATGAAAAATGTGAATTTTAATTGAAAAATATATCCATTACCAACTTCATAAAATAAAGGAGCCAGTTTAGACTCTAAATGTTGAGGATTATTCTTCCTTAGAGACCTTTTTGGTTGATTTTTTTTTTTATGAGACTGAAATATATGTTAAAATTGCTGCCTATTTTGTTCATGAAGGGAAATTTCACTTGTTTGTTGTAATATTATTGTTCATGAGAGAAAGATTCACCCTAGATGTCTAAGGCAATTTAGTGAATTGCTGAATGGTGTTCCTACAAAATGAGATATATTGCATGCGTAGAAGCTGAACTTTTTGTCAAACCAGGAATCAAATGATTTAAAGAATTAAATCTGCATGTTCTGAGGAACAGGTTTTCACCAGAGCTCATAGCAGTGTGTATCATGAGCCTTACCAAAAGTTGAAATCAAATTGTAAAGTGGTTCAATTGTTTTTGAAGATCGCTTGGACAATGTGAATTAGAATTATGCCGCTACAGTCCTTAGGGGGAGCCCTTAGGTGCCTGCCCAGCTATTAGTCAATGAAATAGATGGGAAACAGATTTTTTCACATGCAGAATCACATACAGAATCTTCAAAATACAGGCAGCCTTAATTTGGAAGGTGTGCGGTCTGCTGTTAAAACCATATATGGTTGTTTTATGTGGTTAAATGGGAACAGAAAGAATAGTTGAAACTATTTGAAAAAGCTTGCATTATTTCTAAATAGATGCCATAAGCTTCCTCGTGGTGTAAAGGAATGGCAGGCCTTTCTTGACCTAAAGAAGACCATTGAGGACTTCAGTGAATGTTGCCCATTGCTTGAGCGTATGTCAAGTAAAGCAATGATGCCTCGGCACTGGAAGCGGATTATGGATCTCACTGAACACAACTTTGATGTGGAAAGTGAAACATTCAAGCTGAGGAATATAATAGAAGCTCCACTATTAAGATATAAAGAGGAAATAGAGGTATTGTGAAGGGAGGGAAATGGATGCATGAAATGAAACAATCTGCTTGAAAAATACATGAGTAACAGTAGTAAGAAGGAAAACAGAGTATTTCTAAAGAAAGAACAGAGAAATGGACGAACACTTCGCTTTCTGTCTAAAATAATGACACAAATATATTGGGGTGTCAACTCCCCTTTTTACATCATGCAACTTGGCCCAGGAGTTAATTTGTGAGAGTGCCTTGCTTTGGAACATTAATGACATGAAAAGTAATCACTGTGTTGTGTTTTTATTCCCCCCAAAGCTGGCCATATTGTGATGTGGTTTACAGATTGGTAGCTATGGTGTTTGTATGTCCGTAGATCTTTCCACTTGATAAATAGTTGCTCATCAGCCTTACTGGTGTTAAAGAAAATACGAGTTAGATTTGTATACCGGAGATTTGAACCATTCATAGCTTGTTTTGACATCCTATTTATTTAAAAGGATATCTGCGTAAGTGCTGTGAAGGAGAGGGACATTGAGCAGAAGTTAAAACAAGTGATAGCTGAATGGGACAACAAAACATTTATCTTCACAAACTTTAAAACCCGTGGGGAACTTCTTTTAAGAGGTGACAGCACGTCAGAAACAATTGCTGCCATGGAGGACAGCTTGATGATTCTTGGCTCTCTCATGAGTAACAGGTAACAGAAAAAGTGTGTGTGTGTATGTGTAGATAAAAATACCAACAAGAGGCTTTGTTTTATTGAACAAATGTATCTTTCACAGAGAAGGAAAATAAACATCTAGCTAAAAACTAAGAGCTTGCTTGTCCTTGAACTGTTCATGGCCTTGTTCTCATTGTCTGTGTTCCTCCAATAAGTTCTTTTGAAAGCATGTGGATGCAGTTCAAACTTCCTGAATAATCAAGTGGACAGTTTTCATCGTTGAAAAAAAGTGGTGACAAGCATAAAGAGGAACACTGCCTGGTTGTGGCAGGCATACTACGGGCATTACAGGCACTGCTACTGTACCCCCTGTGATAGGTCACTGCCTCATGCTGGAGGTGATGAAAATCCCAGTTAAAATGAGCTTCAGTTTGTCTGGTTTCACATGCAGCCTGCAGATAAAATAAGGAACACAGAACCTGATCATCAGGCAGCTGTTCAGTTGAAAAGGACCTCTGGGAGTTTTGCAGCTTTCAAGATGTTGCGTAGTCCCATTTTGAAACCACTTTACCTTAGAATGAAATTGAAATCTTGCTCCTATTCAGCTTCTGTTGGATCAGAGCTGTGCTACACACTATGCGTACCAAAGCAGCAAGTTGGAGCTGATTCAGTTTATAGCTGCTAAATAGCTGAATCAAGTCAAGTATAGGTTTTTATACTTTCACTTGGCAAAGATGCAAGCAGCAAAGTTATTCCTCATCCTTATGAATAATGTACTGCCTTTCAAGAGACTTGTTTCCTTCTTGAAATAAAGCAAGTGTCTTCTTTTTATTTTAGGTACAACACACCCTTCAAGACACAGATTCAGAAATGGGTGCACTATCTTTCCAACACAACAGATATCATTGAGAACTGGATGACTGTGCAGAACTTGTGGATTTATTTAGAAGCTGTTTTTGTTGGTGGTGACATAGCAAAGCAGCTTCCAAAGGTTTTCAGACATGCATTTTTTCAGTTTGGTTTTCTACATTTTAAGAATAAAACTTAATTGTGATACCATAATAGATGCAAACTATGAAAACTTCAGTTTTCTGGTACTTAACAGAACTAGACTTGCTAAGAAATTAGGTGAACAATGCCAACCAGAAGTATTGTGTTAGAAAGATTAATAAATCTGTGTGAGCTAGTTGATCTTTTTATGATTGTAGAATTATTAACCAATATGTGTTTAAGCGTTGTGCCTAGTAGTAGCCTAGCCCAGTTAGGCTAGCTTAGTACTACCTACGAGTAGCCTAGTAGTACCTACAGTTTTGCTAGGAATCCTTATCTTAAGCTTTCCTACACAGCTTTTCAAATTAAAAATTAACTTTAGTTTTTAGAAAAAAATCTTCAAATTTGGATCATGCAATTCAAGCATAATGAGTTTTCTGTCTTTTTGTCTGGGTGATTGAAGGAGAAAGTAGCAGGCTTGACAGTCAAGTATAAACTAAGCTGTACTGTGTAAGTAGAAAGATTTGTGGTTTTGCAAGCTGAAAAATCTTTAGAAGTTGGACACGGGAATACAAGTGAGAAGATTACTGGTGAGATTACTGGGTGCCAATTCTACAAGCAAATGCCTTTTCCCTCTTCTCCCTTCCTCCATCTCTTCCCTTCCACTTTCATCATCATGTTTCAACAGGAAGCAAAGCGTTTCTCTAACATTGATAAATCCTGGGTGAGGATCATGACCCGAGCTCATGAAACACCTAATGTTGTTCAGTGCTGCATTGGAGATGAAATCATGGGACAGCTACTACCACACTTACTAGAACAGCTTGAAATCTGTCAGAAGTCACTCACAGGGTAAGATTACTACAAGGCCACAGTCTTGGGCAGATGGTTGTGAATTGTGTAACTGGAGAAAGAGCAATTGCTTGAGTACTCTCCCACAGACTTTGCAAAGATCATATTCTAGTATGAATTCAGTTGAACTGAGCAAACAAGTTAGCATGATGATACAACACCTCCAAAGAAATTGCTAGCAACTCACTGAAAAATACTTGAATTGTGACCTAAGCTGTCAATCACTGACTATCTCTGTTGAAACCGAAGTTTGTTTCAGCCTAGTTTCAATCCAGAAGGCAGTCTTGGTCTGTATGTCCTGGTCAGACCCTTCATGCATCTGGGAGAAATTCAGCATGAGACACCTAAATAGCAAGTAACAGAATTAATGTAAAAACATTTTATTTTGGTTTAGTTTCTTTTCTTTTTAGTGGTGCTTACATTATAGCAAGTAATAAAACCTTTCAATGAAATTATTTCTGATGCTAAAAGAGTACTTAACATGAAGGTATGATGGATAAGAATTGTTGTCATTGCCACTGCTAAAAATTGCAATGATACATTGTGAGAAATGCCACTTTTAAAGAGGAAAGGATGTCTAAATTAACCTAATTCACTTACTTACCATCTACCCCCTGCCCCCGGCTGATTTCTTTTTTTTAAATGCAGGTACCTGGAGAAAAAGCGCCTCCTATTTCCACGGTTCTTCTTTGTGTCAGATCCTGCTCTCTTAGAAATTCTTGGCCAGGCATCAGACTCACACAATATACAGGCACATCTGCTGAATGTCTTTGACAACATTAAAACTGTCAGGTTCCATGAAAGGGTATGTACTGCCCAGACCTCAGTGTTACATTCTTTCAAATTAACAATGCATGATACTTCTTAAATAAGAGCGGTGCCTAGGTGCATAGGGCGTTCAGCTGTTTTACCAAGCTTATCAATTATTTGATGCTATGCAGGCTTTCTTTGTTTAAGATTTAGTTTCATATCCTCGTTTACTTAATAGGAAAACTCAGAATAACAAAACACAAAAATTTGCACCGCTGCTTAGGTTTCTGAAAAAAACACCCAAGTACTGAACTGTCTTCTGTGGCTTAATATAGGTTAGCATCCTCAGAGAAGCTTCTGATTCTTTAGGAGCCTATTTGTATCTTTAGATTGCCTGTGTTTGTATTTTACTTTTTCATTCATTGTTTGTTTGTAAGAAAAGGTGTATCTGGTCTCTCATCTGTTTCTGAGTTATCCTTAATGTCCCTTCAAACATAGTGTTTGAAGAAAAATTTTCTTATACCCTTTACAAGAACAGATAGAAACAAAAAAATTTTTTTCCTGTGTATATATACATTTTCTTAGAAATTCACTAACTCCCCATGCATTTGAAATTCCTTTGATTGACCATGTTCCTTAACTTCTGTGTTTTCATTACTTTTGATTGTAAGGCTGTAAATTTTGTTATGATATTAACCTACCAGTAATGGGGGAAGATTTCCTTTATTGTGACTGTAAAGTGGAGGCTGTCATTGAAACTTCAGTGAAATTCAGGAATTGTCAGTGTATCGGAGTTTGTCTTCTTGTTCAGATGACAGTGTTTTGTTCAAAGGCTTTCTGCACACCAAAAGTAATGATTTAATTGTTTTTACATTTCGCTTAACAAATTAGTGTAATTTATTAGTTACCTAAATAAGTTTAATGGAGTGATGGCAAGAAAATCAGACAGTTATGGTAAAGATAACAGTAAATCGATAAATCACAAAAATGTTCTTGCTTTGCTTTTATTAGATGTATGATCGTATATTGTCGATTAGTTCACGAGAGGGTGAGACTGTAGAGCTGACTAGACCTGTAATGGCTGAAGGTAACGTGGAAGTTTGGCTCAATTCTCTGTTAAAGGAATCCCAGCTGTCACTGCATCATGTTATTCGTCAGGCAGCTGCACACATCCAGGAAACTAATTTACAGCTGACTGAATTTCTTTCTACTTACCCAGCCCAGGTAATATCAACATTAAATCAATGAAGAATTGTTCACAGATATGCCACACATTGGTGTTTTTTTCCTTGTCTTTGCAGTCAAAATTGCAGCCAGTGTTATAAATGCAAATCTGACATTTACGTTTATCTTAATAAACTCAGTCTTTTAAGTTACGCTTTGCATATCTGAAACCAAAAGAAAACCTACCCTGAAGCTCTTTTTCAAAAATAATGCTGAATGCAATAAATTAATGCAATGGAGTTAACACTATTTCTTTACGAGCTTAATACTTGACTACTGAAGGAAAAGTAGTAAAATTGTACGTTTGTTAATACATTCAGGAAAACATTGCATATTGCTAAAGATTTGGAGCTGAGGGTAGTGCTGAAGGAAAATTATTTTCGTAGTAGAAGCTTCTTCAGTTGTGATCAGGAATGTTTCTGGAGAGGAAATAAAGAGTTTGTGAGTTATTGAAAACAGATTTTAAATTAAAGCATTAATTATTCACTGATTAATTATTAATGATATATAAGGCAGTATCTACAAGACTAAAGTGCGGATTTAACTAGGTGTTTATGAATGGAGTAGGGACACAGGAAGCAAATGCATGGGTTGAATGACCTCTGTATGTATGCATGAAAAAATAATTTTATACAAATAGTAGCAGAACCATTTCTTTAGTTTATCTATGTCTGTGAATGCACATTTTACATGAAAGAGAAAAGATTATGAAGCATATACTTTTATGTTTCCTAAGGTTGGGTTGTTAGGGATCCAAATGATTTGGACAAGAGACTCAGAAGAAGCTTTGAATAATGCCAGGTATGATAAAAAAATTATGCAAAAGACGAACCAGTTTTTCCTGGATCTTCTAAATATGTTGATAGATATGACAACAAAAGACCTTAGCCCAGTCGAGCGAGTTAAATATGAGACATTAATCACTATTCACGTGCATCAGAGGGACATTTTTGATGGTCTGGTAAGTATTAAAAAATTTACAGTGTGTTATGAGGTGGTTTCCACGTAAAACAATGTGAAAAGACAAGAGGAAAATATTACTGTACCTATGAACTCCTGCTTCTTAAGCTAAACATTTAATTTCAGGACT
Source organism: Burhinus oedicnemus (assembly GCA_008921705.1). Lineage (NCBI taxonomy): Eukaryota > Metazoa > Chordata > Aves > Charadriiformes > Burhinidae > Burhinus > Burhinus oedicnemus. The sequence continues at coordinate 392,041 of VFFE01007704.1, forward strand.
GTAATGATTATGTGACCTGGAGTATTATAAAAATGCTGATGTTGCTTCAATCCAGGTCTTAGTTTCCCTTTAAGTAATTCAGTGTTTTTTTTCCTCAACAAGCAACAGCAGATTTTTATAATGCTTTGTCTTGGCCTACTTAATTTAAATGCCTCTGTTGCATGATCATGTAGAGACTTCTTTTTCCTCATACATTGTGTTGCAAGTAATTGTCCTTTCTCTGGACTATATTGTGAGTCTCGAGGAGTAAATAGAATGAATATAGAGTTACAGTACAGGAAAAAGTTTGAAGTTGGTTGAAGCCGCTATCCTCTCTGTTCTAATTTCAACAGCATAACTAATTATTACTTATGGATTTATTTATTCACTTCACACCTTCTCATGCTGCCACAGGATACTAAAATTAGGATAATGAAAGCATTTACTGCTTAAACATTCAAACTTAAATGCTAGCGTACTGTTTTACCTATAGGAAGATTTGAATCTGAGTCTGAAATTAAACTGTCTGAGAAAAGAATTACTGAGAAAGGATAGGCAGGCGCCTATCTTTTCATTGTAAAACCAGCTGTTTCTAGTTACAGTTATCTTATGTAAAGTATAATTTTTAGATACAACCTTCAGGACACCTTTTAAAATCCTGTTTTAATATTCAATTTGTCAAATTTGAATTAACTAGTATCTGCACCATGACGCTGCCTTGAAATACCTTTTTTCTAATTTGCATGTGGTTTCATACAATTCTCATGACTTTTTTAAAAAGAAACTATCACATTATGTGCTTCCTACTCATATGTAAAAATGAAATGGTAGAGATGAGTAAAAGAAATGGCATTTTTAGTGTTAACTGAACTTAATAACTTTTGTTTGAGGCTTACGGACTGTTCATTTGTATTTAGAATTTTGACACACGAATCTAAAGTCTGAAGTTCCTTTGCCTTAGTATGGGTTTCAGGGACAGCAATAACACATTAGCAATTTTTGTGGTAAAAATCAAGATAGGGTGTCCACTGTTCTTGTGTTACTAGCTGTTCTTTATGCCTTTCATTGTGATTGCAGTTCTGTCTTTACAGTACTACTTAGATGAGATAATATAAATGCAAAAATAAATGTTAACCATGAATGGCACAGCCTTTTTTCCCCTCTTTTCTTAGTGTTGTATGCATATCAAGAGCCCTACAGATTTTGAGTGGCTGAAACAGTGTAGATTTTATTTTAATGAAGACTCTGATAAAATGACGATTAAGATCACTGATGTGGGTTTCACGTACCAGAACGAATTCTTGGGCTGTACTGACAGGCTTGTCATAACGCCTCTTACAGACAGGTAAAAAATTTTATTCCTTTATTCTTTGATGCCAAACCTAGGCTTTTAGAAAGCAATTTAGTCATTCCTACTGGATGCAAAATAGATCTCTGCAGAATTTATCTTTCATAGTCTTATCAAAGTCAGTAATATTACATGGAAAGCATGAATATTTCTGTTTCTCTGCCTCACAATATGAATAACTTTCAGCTTAATTTCTGCCAGATACTTGCGTGATCCCCACATATGTGATGTATGGGACTGATTCTCATGTATGTGAGGCTAGTATACCTGCAGATCAGCTACATCCAACAGATAAAATATGCAGAGAGATACAGGACAAAAATAAGTGTTTACAGGCAAGCAAATGAAAACAGCTAAGAAGAATAGACAGCAAAACCAGTTTTATTCAGCTGCAATAGACTGGAGATCTTTCATCTAGAAGGATGTTGAAAGAATTGCAGTGCTATTAACAGAGAAGTCTACCTACCTAACTGGAATAACACAAAGAATGCTTTATACTATTATTGGCAAAATAAGGGCATTGAGTGTTTTTGTTGTTATTGTTGTTGTTTTTCGCTTTTTCCTTTTTTTTTTTAACTACTCCATACAGCAAATTCTAGAGCTTCTCTTTAGATAGAATTGTTAGCTGAGTGTTTTACTGCATTACACATAGCAGTTTCATTTATGATGATGCATGATATGATCAAATTTTAAAGGTGGATGAGAAAGGAAAGGTTAGCTGTCTTTCGTTATTTTACTCCACGGTATAATGTAGTTCAGAACTACTCCAGTTAAAGTAATTCAGGAACTAAGCTAACCAAACTAGATTAGGCAGCATCTCTGTATCTGCTTTCTTTCCTTCTTGTGATCTTTCAGGTTGTTGATTATTGAGCATTATCTATTCTTCCACTTTATGTATGAGGAGACAATCCTTAATATTACCTGCATCAGAAGCTGAGTGAAGGTTTTTCGTTCTTACTGTTCTAAATTGTAATTAGAGGCATGTCATTTCAGCAGTTTACTTGTCTCCTTAAATCAGACCTTCCTCATCTAACACATTTGAGTAAGTTCCTCTGGCACTATACAGAAAACTGTGTGTTGCTTTTTAGATGTTACATCACTTTGGCTCAAGCTTTAGGCATGAACATGGGTGGAGCGCCTGTGGGACCTGCAGGAACTGGAAAAACTGAAACCATCAAAGACATGGGACGGTGCCTTGGAAAATATGTAGTAGTCTTCAACTGTTCAGACCAAATGGATTTCCGAGGGCTTGGGAGGATCTTCAAAGGTAAGATGTAGACCAAAGATAAGATGTTGGCCAAAAGGGTCAGCTGTATCCTGGGGTGCATTAAACACAGTATAATTAACCAGTCAAATGAGGTGATTGTCCCACTATACTTAACATTGGAATGGCCTCACCTCAAGTACTGTATGCAGTTTTGGGGTCAACAATGAAAGCAGCATATAAAAATACCAGAATGTGTCCAAAGGAGAGCAACAAAGATTGTCAGAGAACTAGAGGGCATGACTTATGAGGAATGGCTGAGTATACTAGGTTAGAGAAAAGCAGATTGAGGGGTGCCCTCATTGCTGTCTACAGCTTCCTCATGAGGGGGAGCAGAGAGTGAGGTGCTGATCTCATCTCTCTGGTGATGGGACATGAGGCTTAAAGCTGTGTCAAGTGAAGTTCAGATTGGATATTAGGGAAATGTTCTTCACTGAGAGCATGGTCAAGCACTTGAACAAGCTCCCCAAGGAAGTAGTCAGGTCCCCAAGCCTGTTGGTGTTCAAATAGTGTTTGGACAACACTCTTAGATACATGGTTTAACTTTTAGGTAGCCCTGTGTGGAGTCAAGAGCTGGACTTGATGATCCTCATGACTCCTTTACACCTGAGGATATTCTGTGATTATATGATTCTATGGACTATGTGAAAGTTACGAATGCTGAGACAACATCTTTATAAAACAAGGTCAACATGTAATCAGCAGGTGGTTTTCAGCATTTTAATAAATGCCAGTAATTAATATCTTGTTATAAATGTAAAATACATTTGCAACACTGTCTCCAAGAAACAGAAATATCTGAAAACACAAGACATTTTATGAAAGGATACATAAAGACACTTAAAATAATCAAGGACGACTGCCAGTACAAAAAGAAAAAGCTGTGAAATTTATTGCTGAACTCGTGGAACGTGTTGGATTCTCATTTCAGTATTTTCTCTCCTTCAAATGTCAAAGTTTATATCAGTTGAAGGAATTGCATGAATAGCGCTATATATATATATATATAAAACGATTGGCACAGCCCACTGAAGTTAGATACAGTTGACATTTTTTTTTATAGGTACCTGAATTGATACCTGTCAGTCATGACAGATGTTGAATTATAGATCAAGTGGAGGTCCTTGATTATTGTGTTGTTGCAAGTGACTATGATAATTTTTTGGTTTGTTTTGTTCTCCTGAAAATATCCAAGGAAGAATGCAGTTCTGGCACAGACTGACCTCTAACTTCTCTCCAGGTGAAAGCAACTTTATTGTTAATTTTAATCTGTGCAATAAGCTATTGACAACCCATCATATTTTCATAGACTTATTGCATGGATTTTTTTTGGGGGGGGGTAGGAAGGAACAGGAAAATATTCAAGATGCTGAGAGAAGGAGCAGAAATAGAAGGATGTAGTACCCTAGACAAGCGTAAGGACTTTTGGAACTTTGTGCATTCTTGCCTGAAAAGGAATTAAATTCTTCTTCTTGTCCCTTTCCCAACCCTCCAAAATAAACATGTTTTTTTTTCCTGAGGTAGATTAACCTGATTTTTGGCTTACGAATTGCACCAAAAAAGGGTTAACAACATAATGGTCAGATGCTTAGTTGCTTTTGTCTTTGAAGGTCTTGCTCAGTCTGGCTCCTGGGGTTGCTTTGATGAATTCAATCGTATTGATTTACCAGTACTATCAGTAGCTGCACAGCAAATTGCAATTGTGTTGACATGTAAGAAGGAACGTAAAAAAAGCTTTATTTTTACTGATGGAGATAATGTGGAAATGAACCCAGAGTTTGGCGTCTTTCTTACTATGGTAGGTATTCACTAGGTTTCTAATATGCCAGTGATGATAGTACAATAATCACTTCTAATTCGGTATGTTAAATGTACGTGCTAACTCTTATCTCACTCAGCTCTTAGAACTCACTGATAGTTTGAGAACATTGAGCAGTTTACAGCTCTTTACACAAAGACAGTTTACATGGTCTTGTTTCAATGACATCAAGCACATGCAATTAACAAATGCAGCCAGGATTGTAAATGTAAATTGTTATCTCCATGTCATATTACTTCTGCATGCTACATTCTGGTTCCCAAAGTATGCTTTTTGCTACAAGTACAGAAAAATGGCCATAGAGATATAGGTAGAAGTAGCCAATAAAAACGGGACCTATAAGACAAATACAGATTTGAAGTGTTTAGGTGGAACATTTTTCATACCTCATAGATGTAAGCGAGGCTAAAATGCTGTAGAGGTGTGGTGGTAAATCTACGTGGCAATTCATTTTTACGTGTAATTTAAAGCCAAAAGCTATTTTTGTCTAACCAGATTACATGTTCTTCTGCTGATTCTTCTGCTCGTGCAAAGTGCAGTCAACTTCGAAACCTGTTCTTCTCTCCAGAATCCAGGATATGCTGGACGGCAAGAACTTCCTGAAAACTTGAAGATCAACTTCCGTTCCGTGGCTATGATGGTTCCTGATCGTCAAATCATAATTCGTGTCAAGTTGGCTAGTTGTGGTTTCATTGCTAATATTGTATTGGCAAGGAAATTCTTTACACTGTACAAGCTGTGTGAAGAACAACTGTCAAAGCAGGTGATTATTTTCATATGAGGAATAATTATCTTGGGGAAAAATTATATATGATGTTACAAATTATTAGTATCTGCGTTAAGAAAATGTAAAAGTTCATGTTCACTAAGTAAACTCAATGACCCTTGCAGTTTAGTAGTGCAACCCTCATCAGTCCTGGAGGATTAACTTCTGCTACAGGTTATCTGTACAAGAGTGGGACTGCCATTCAGAACACTGCTTATTATTAAGATTTAGCTTTAATGAATGATGATTAAGGCAAATAAAGGGCTTATATATTAGTTGGTCTTATAGAGTGGATTGAGAGGCATTTGGTTTGTGCTGCCTGTGCTTGTTTAGATGTTCCTCAAATAAAGTCAGTTTCCAAGGTCCACGGAAAATTCAAAGTAATACTGCTGGTTTATTTCTTAATAGTCCTTGGGAACCTTATCTTGGTTCAAAGACTTATGATTACATTTCTTTTTTCTGTCACACCTTACAGTTTAGTAGGTGGTAGCAGAGATGGTGAATGAAGTTGCCCATAGTCATGCAGCCAAAGACTAGTTATTGGATGTTAGGAGGCATTTGTGCCACATGTACCACTTCTCATACATATCCATGTCTTAAATGATAAATAAGAATTGTTTCATCCCTGTTGACTCGTGGAAAATTTTCCCGAACTTTACATATCATCTAGGTGCATTATGATTTTGGTTTGCGGAATATATTGTCAGTGCTACGCACATTAGGAGCAGCAAAAAGAGCAAATCCCACAGATACTGAATCTACCATTGTCATGCGCGTGCTGAGAGACATGAACCTGTCTAAACTGGTAAGTTCTGAGGGCATGGTAAATTAATTAAACTGCACTTTAGAGCTACATGAGTTTTTTTGGAAATACATTTTCAATCTGTTAAGATGATCACTAGAAGATTGGATGTGGCCTTTACACTGAAGCTAGCTTGGATATGTTCCATTCTCTGGATGGCCTTGGGTACTGGTTTTGGCTGGGATAGAGTTAATTTTCTTTGTAGTACCTGTATGGGGTGGGGAGGGAGTGAGTGAGGGGTTGTGTGGTCCTTGGCTGTCTACCCAGGTTAAACCACAGAATTTTTTTTACATTTTTCCCCTGCTACCTATAGAAATAAGTGACCAAACAGAAGTCTACGTATTAACCTCTTTAGAAACTCTGACCTAAAGTATTTAATCACTCTTTTGAAATAATCTGTTATTTGTAGTAATGAGTACCGTCTCATCTGTCTTAAATAGCTAACCAAACCTCTTGTGTTGCCGTGATACTTCATCTCCTTTATAGGTTTTTTTTTTACACCTTAGACAAATAATTTACTATTTGTATGAATGATACTGCTAAAATCTACTTTAGTAAATTCAGTCTGTATATTAGTGGGGTTTTTTTAATAACTTGATTATTGGAAGCATCACATGATCTCCTTCTGCTGTGTCCTTCTAGAGTGTTTAGCACCTAGAGGGTTACCATACACAGTTCCTTATGTTTTCAAATATTGCTTTAGCTCTACAAGACTTAGGGATTTTTTTTAAGATGATAGAATAAATACAATTAGTGATTTTTTTCCCGCTGATTTTCACCAGATTGATGAAGATGAACCCTTATTCCTGAGTCTAATTGAAGATTTGTTTCCAGATATCAAACTTGATAAAGTAGGCTATCCCGAACTGGAAGCTGCTATTGACAAACAGGTAATATTTCTCTTGATCTGTGCTGCTCTGGCATAACTATCATAATGTGACATCTAAGAAAATTATTGGTGTTGAATATACCCAGCTGTTAATAATATGTTTTACTATTTAGAGGAAGACTAAGCTTTTCCATAAATCTTTACCATTGGCATATTGTTAACCTTATTCTTAAGGATGTCACTGAATTTTGATTGTGGTGTCCTGTGGTTTTCTTGTGAGTCATTTGTGGGGACCAGTTTGAAAAATGCATGTATATACGCTTGCCTTATGTGACCCAAGATTTAATATTTGCATAAAGTCTTAACAATCAGCATCTTTTGGAACTTTTGAAACATTTCAATAGGGCCAACTTAAGAACATCAGTGCAATATAGAAGGTTAATGAAGTATATACACTTAAATGGTCACCTCTATTAAACTTTCCTCCAGGATTTCAATAATTCCTCAGACAATTATCTAATAGTTAAACAGAGAAATAAAAAAACTCAAAAAACCCCAACATGAGAAAATGAAAAATCAGAAGTGCATTTCTGCAGAATTTGAGTATATGACTTTTCATTTACTTATATTTAATATGATTAGATACAAGTAAAGAGGTCTGCTTCTGGCTTTCCTAACAAGAAAGAGTTGAATCATCAGCTTATGTTTATAAAACTGTTTTGCTTTCTGTAGTTTATACAGTTGGCTTTAAAAAAGGACTCACAAATTAACCTTTTATTAGGACAAATTATGAATAACTTGAATCTCATGCTTTAAATTGTCATTTCCTAATAAATTAAAAAGAGGTCTTAATAACATGGTCTTCATAGCTCTATTGTTGGCGATCTGTGAAGCCAGACATAGAAAGTGTCAACTGTTTTAACAACAAACCATTAAAACTTGCTTGTAAGTAGGGTGTAATGTCAGCCCATACTGAAGCAGTGTTGGAAACCTGAAGAGCTTTAGGCACTGTGATTATCTTACGTAAAACGGAATTTATCAAAAGTTCAGATCTAGGGATCTCATGATGCCTTTTTAGTGTTATGACAGTGTTTGGAAATTTCATAAGCTTATTTTGGCATATTTTTCTCATGTTGCTAAAACTTAAAATCTGGAGAAACCAGAAATGGTAGGCCATCTTGTTTCTTTTGGAAATGAATCAAAGTTTTATTGAATGGAGTTCTTTGCTGGATTTTGAGCTGTAATAGCTCAGTACAATGAAAACAGCTAAGTTTGGACACAATTGAGTTCAAGAGGACTATTTTTATTAGGCAAGGGAGGCAGGAGTTGTTGGGAAAATATGATAATGAAGAAATAGCCATTACTTGAATTAAAATGTTTTTCTATGTTTATATGTTGTGGCGGGTTGACCCCAGCTGGCAGCTATGCCAACACCCAGTCACTTGCTCACTTTCCCCTAGCGGGCTGGGGGAGAGATTTGGAAGGGGAAAAGAGAGGAAAATAAGCTCATGGGTCTAGATCAAGACAGTTTAACAAATGAAGAAAAAGAAACAAGTGATGCAGAAGCAATCATTCACCACCAGCAGACTGATCCCCAGCCAGTCTCTCAGCAATGGCTACTTTGGAGAAACTTCCCCCCACTTTTATTGCTGAGCATGACGTTATATGGTATGGAGTATCCACTTGGTCAGTCGGAGTCAGCTGTCCCAGCTGTGTTCCCTCCCAGCCTCTTGCCCACCCTCAGCCTACTCACTGATGGGAAAGTGTGAGAAACAAGAGAAGGCCTTGATGCTGTGCAAGCACAGTTCAGCAATAGCCAAAACACTGGTGTGTTATCAACACTGGTGTGTTATCAGCACTGTTTTGATCAGAAATCTAAAACACAGCACCATATAGGCTACTATGAAGAAAATTAGCTCCATCCCAACCAGATCCAGTACATATGTATGGGGGATCTAGTGAGAACACGTTGAGTCTGCTTGTGAACATACTTTTTCGATAAGGGAAATATCTAGTCTACAAGATTATTACAGAATCCAGGAGTGTTAGAAATTGTTAAGAAAAGATAAGTCACCACTGATGGCATTGGATTAGGGTGAAGTAATAGCTAACATGACCATCTTGTTTTATGTGAAATCAGTTTAGATATGTTCTGTCAGTGTGTCATTAGATTTTGGATATATTACTGTATATACGTGGACTCTGGAAACAAGTCAGAAGGGTATATGCTGTACTGGAAAGAAAGGCAGCTTAACTCATTTGGTGTCACCTGTGAGAGCTCTTAAGATGTAAACGGTAACAGAATTTTATCGTGTATCCATGAAAATAGTGCATCTGATGTCTTTGTTGTGCTTTGCAAACTCCATTGTTTCAGCAGTGTTGTTCTTCATGGTGACGAGGAATTGATGGCAGCATATACTTCATGGTTGCTGTTGATGAATTCATCTTGTGCTGCTGTCTGTTCTTGGCTTCCTTGCAGAGCGAGATAAATAAGTTGAACTGACATGAACTTCGATACGCAAGTAGCATAGCAAGTGGTAGTGCCAGTTACATGGTTCTGACTGACTACATGACAGTAATTGTAAAAGCTGAGTTTTATCTTGTCAGTAAAAAGTTAGTCCTCTTTTTACTAATAATTCCTTCTGAGATTTTTTGTGGAACATAATTTAAAAACAGAAATTATACTTGAATTAAAATATAATTGTTATTTTGAGAGCTTCACTTTTATAACATGATCTTGAGTTTTTAGAAATTTTTTTTACTGTCAAAAACATATAGTGTGCTATGAATCCTTAGGAAATTGTTCTAGGTTTTCTCTGCTAGCTAAAAACTTTCTTGTTCACTTCCAGCTGAGTCACTTTCACAAGCAATGGCATACCGTTATAGTGAGATAACTTCTTTAAGCTTGGAACTAGTAAAAAGTAGTAAACAATCGTAAGATATTTGATTCTAAAACATCATGTCTTTTCTTAGAAGGATGGTATTCAGAAGTTACTCAAAGGGCTGTACACTGAGAAATATTTAACAAAATGTTTTACAGAAAAACTTTTGGCTGTTGTAAATATATAGAAACACAAGTCATCATCATAAAATAACAACTGTTCCGAGAGGCAAGTGAGAATGCTGTGTGGCTATGAAAGACATGGCTAGGAAGAGTGTTTCTGAAATTCTTGGCTTTTGCTTAAAATGATGTTTTAACCCTAAGAAGAGCTACAAAAAAAAAAAAAAGGATGGTTTATCATCTTTTATTTTTCTGAATACCTATTTGAATACCAAATACCCATTCCTTTTCCAAACAGGTTTTTTTATATACACAAAGCATGACGAAGAGTGTAGTCTTCTGCTGAAGACAGATTTTTTTTTTTTTTAAATTTCTTTTTTTAAAGCATCAAAATATCTTGTGCACTAAAACAGTAGTAATTTGGGTTTCTGTCACTATGTATAGGTGGAAGAAGCTGGACTTGTTTGTCATCCTCCTTGGAAACTGAAAGTTATCCAACTTTTTGAAACTCAAAGAGTAAGGCATGGATTGATGACGCTAGGACCTAGTGGTGCAGGAAAAACTGTTTGCATCCACACTTTGATGAAAGCCATGACAGGTATGTGAGTATTTATATTGTAAACTGTTATTAAAGTGTTATATTGTAAACTTTAAACCACATTGTTTCTTCATAGAAAGCCTCAATTACTTCACTGTGAGAATAAATTACTGGAAGAATCAGTTAGTGTGTTGTAATACTAATTATTGTGGTAGTATCTTTTAAAGGCTTAAAAATGTCTGATGTTCAGTGTCTTAGAATATAACACAAATCCTATTTTCAATATTATGGTACATAGAAGTTCTTATTCTAGAAACATTGGGAAGGAGGAGTACTATCTGGGTAGACAGCTCAGACAAGTGATTAAACCACCTCCCAGGTTTGGCTGAGGTAATGCTGAAACCTTCCCCTAATCATAAATATATAGTCCTTTTTTGAACACAATTCACAAGACAGGGTCTTTATCTGCAGTATAAACTAACTACTTCTGTCACTTGTTGCTGCTAGGAGATAGTTCCTGGTTTAGGCGGTGACAAAATCTTCAAGGGTATTCATTTTGTGTCCTGGCTGGATGCTTGAGGAACGTGTGTTTTTGTCCTCTGTTTTTCTAAATAAAAATTTTAGTGGGAGAACTTCTGTTTGACCTTATTAAACTAAAAGCTCATAGCTGGAGGAGAAAAAGCATCTCTTTTGAGGTAAGCTTGTGTTACCCCATTTTACAGGCTTCAGTAGGCTGCTTATACAATTTTCCAGAACTGGATAGTTTCTATAAAAAATGGTTCAGCCAGTACGTCATCCATGCAATAACTCTGTGTGCTTAAGAAATACTGTAAGCTCTACATGGCAGCATAAATGACTGTTCCATTTAGGAAAAAAAACCCAGAAAGAACAGATAGTTGCATTATACTATTTTCCCATATTTCTGTAGCACTGGGATGTGAACTAACTACCAAAATAAAGCCACCACAATACTTTTTTCAAGCTGATCTTCTGGCATAAACTCATGAAATGTAAACCTATGTGATTTGCCAGGCTTCTATCTTACATGTTAGAGAACTCTGATTATAATTAAGATTTTAAGAGAAGCCATCTTTTTACCTGTCTCTTTCAACATCTTATTACTGGCTCCTAATTAAGTATTAATATTGGCTTTTCTAAAGATTTCTGGCATAGGATTTTTTAAGCTGTTGTTAATGAGGAAAATATAAAGGTTATAAGATCATGGTATGGCTAGACAGAATTTAGCTGCCTAAGAGACTTCACAGGGGTATGCCAATATCATATACTTTGCCTATTCCAAGGTGTATGCAAGTACACAATGGGGAAAAATGAAAATCAATCAATCATGCGGAGTATCTGTCTGGTATTTAGTCACTGGGTTTTAAAAAAAGTGCATCCAGGCTTTAAAGCTGTATTGTATGATAAGCCTTCAAAATATGAAACTAAACCTTGAATAAATTTCGTCTTGCTGCTCTTCTGTTCCCAATGAATCTATGAATGTGAAATGTACTTTTGAAAGTTTCAGAACTTTGTTCTACATTAAATTTTGATGGCTCCAATTAACAAATATTGATATGTAGCAAGAGATAAGTTTTCTAAGTATATACACAACTTCTTATAATGGTGAATGCATATTAACACATACATTTGGGTGTAATGATTTTGAATTTGTCAAAGTTCTCTGACCATTGAAAAGAAATACTAAAACTAACTGATGATCTGCCTTTCATAGATTGTGGACAGCCACATCGTGAAATGAGAATGAATCCTAAAGCTATAACTGCAGCGCAAATGTTTGGTCGTCTTGATGTGGCAACAAATGATTGGACAGATGGAATATTTTCAACACTCTGGAGAAAAACTTTAAGAGCCAAGAAAGGTATAATGAAAAAAAAATTCCTTCCAAAACAAAGGAAGCTGGAGGGCATCTCCCTAAAGTACATTAGCAGGCTCTTTTTTTTTTTTTTTTTTTTTTACTGACATGGAAGCATTGGAATATTGCTGCAAGAACTTCTGTCTATTGTATAGTCTCTGTTCTAAATGCTTTGTGTTCAAACTGTGTAGTGGAGCAAACACTGTTTCACTGAAATTGCTGATCCTTCTCTTTCAAATGATAGGCCTTGTATGGATGAAAAGTGGAAGGTAAGAGTCAGTTTCCCCAGCACTGGTATATGATAAAAAATTTTGATGCTGTCAGGATTTCTACCTGGTCTCCAGGTGCCGTATTAGAAGGGCATGAATCTCCTTTATGTCATACGTGCTAGCCCTGCACATACCACAGTCTATCTCAAATGGCACTAGATAATTATATTTAGGCAACCAGTTTCTGCCTGCAATAATGCTGGCACATATTCTTAGACTGCTATATTAACTAAAGGAGAGGCCTTGGTGGTTTGATGCTAGATGGATTCTTCCTTGTTTTGTCTGAATATTAGTATGTGAACTTATCATTGGGCCTTAAGGACTAATGGGAAAAAAAGAGAAAATCCAAACATTTTTTGCACTGTCAGTTTTCATACAAAAATTCTTAATCTTTAAGGATACAGATGCTTTTAAAATAGAAAATACTTTTTGATTTAATTTTGTTGGTTTTATTTCAAATCTAGAAATGTAGCATCCTTGAGAATGTAGCATAGCATTAACTGTTAATTTTTCTGTTTTTCCTTTCAACATGAAATATAAATTAGCACACTCATGTGACTTCCTCAGATTCACTGTTTGCAATTCTTCTGTAATATCTCTTTATGAAGTGAACTCCAGACCGTCTCATGCCTGAGATGCCTGCACTGTAGCTATGAAAAGCCTCTAAATATAAAACTATTTGCCTTAGAGGTGAGAAAGTTTCTCATCCAGAACCTTCTTCGTTCATACCTAGCTACACACCAAGCCACCTAGGCCTAGATAGTAAGGACTCACTCTGAAGGCAGATGAAAGTGGGACCATCTCTGACTAAAGGGCTATCTAGCAATGCACAGCAGGGCTGGCTACTCCCTAAGGGATGGGGAGCCAGAAGCCAAGGAGGGGATCCTTTTCCAGCCGGGGCCTGTTGCTCGGTACCCAAGTGAGGTGAGCAGGACAGACCCAGACCCTCCTAGGAAACAGAGACAGGCTTTAAGATACATTTTTCTTACTAAATGGAAAGAGCTGGAAAAACTTCAGAGGGAGCTGAATCAAGTTTACAAGCAGGAGAACAAACAACAAGGGTCTTCCCCTAACGGACCTCTTCTACTTATGAAAGTGAGCATGCTATTTGAGAGAGTGATTTTTCAAGTGTTCCCTTCATTTAATCTCACTACATTTACACACAGTCTGTGGAAACAAATAATGATGTTTTTAAATAAATCTATACAAACTGATGACTTATGCTGATGACACCTTATATACTGAGCAATGGATAATTATTATCAATAGGTGACAAAATGAAGTACTTAATTGAAATTGAGTGATGGAAATGGTAATTGTATTAAAATCTGAGATTCTAGCTGTGTGCATTAATTCAGAATTAGTTCAAAATTGGTTTGCAGACAGAAGAAACTGGTCCTTGAAAGAAACTAGAACTTCCTCCGTAGACATTTTTATCTGTTATTTTGGATTATAGGTGACCACATCTGGATAGTTCTTGATGGTCCAGTTGATGCTATTTGGATTGAGAACCTTAATTCTGTCCTGGATGATAACAGAACTCTAACACTAGCAAATGGAGATCGGATACCTATGGCACCAAATTGCAAAATAGTCTTTGAACCTCATAATATTGATAACGCTTCTCCAGCAACAGTTTCAAGGAATGGGATGGTGTTCATGAGCTCATCAGTTCTCAACTGGAGCCCTATACTTGAGGTACAATAGCTAAGTGATTGTTTATGTATTGAAAGCTTTACTGGTTACTTATTCAACACTTCACGGTTGTTATTTTAGGACCTAATTTTGTGACTTTTGCTATGAAATAGCCATTACAAACTTACAGGTCAGTATTTAATACAGCAATGTTTCTGGTAGTTTATACAAGAGTGAGTAATGTAATTTTTTTAGGAACATGGTCAACGTATTACACTTTTAAAAACATAGATATTTCACTTTGAGACAAATTTGTAATTGGAGGTATTTTATACAGTTGAAGAACAACTTGGTTGTCAAAATTCCAACTACCTGACAGCCCCTAGTACAGCTTCAGACCAAGGAAAAAGAGTAAACAGGCTGATTCAGGAATCTAGAAATCCTCAGGAAAATATAAATTCTCTTGATATTTCTTAAAATTAATTGCAAGTGGAATTTAGAACCAGAAATAAAGTCAATGCAGCATAAAAGTATATAATTTTTAAATTGATGTGCTTACGTAATTAAGTTGTCTGATAATGGTTCAAAATGTCTGAAGAACAAGCAGTGGTTCTCTCTGGCATGGAATGAATAATTTAGAAAAACAGAACATGTTATAGGTGTGCTTTGCAGCGAAGAGCAGGATATAACATATTCAAATTTCAAGATGATTTATAAAGTGAGTTTTTTCTTGTATGTTATCTTTCATCTTCCGAAAACCAGGAAAAAAAAATCCTTACCTTGACTGAATGCTGGTAATGTTATAGTGAATGGTACATTTAGAGACTTGAGTATACTATGTTTTTTCCATGTAGCAAATATCTTGGTAAATATGAAAGATACGAGTTCCTAAGAATCTACCTAATGTTCTGTAGTAATATCTTTCAACAAAACTTTCAGCATTTAATTCCAGTTTTATTCCTTTTTAAGAAAACAATGGAGACAAATAGCAGTTGGTTTTTTTATTCTTAAGCCCTATATTGCCTTAGAAATTTGTCAGTGAAGTAGGCTTCTCAGGATTAACTTTTAAAAAATTTAAATTGAAAGACATATTAATTTATTTTCGCTTTTCTTTTTCTTCTCTAGTCAGTCCTATTGAGAATATTTGTTGATGTTATTTTTCTTCGATGAAACATGGACTGTCTCATGAGTATCAAAAATTAAAACTTTCTTCCTTGTGGCTAAGACACTGAGTCCTGTGATCACAGAATTACTTTATTGCCTTCTCCTGAAAACCAAGTTAATATACCTTTATTCTGTATAATTGCAAATTAATGCTCCTTTATATGGGCTTCAAACTTCAATTTGAAGCTAGGAATAATTTAATCTTCCTGTTTATGAAATTAGAACACCATCCAGGCCCTTGTAGTGTATTTACCCTCCTGTTTCCAGACTCAAAAACCCAAAACTTCACAGGTTACTATAAGTTGACGGACTGAATTTTACTGTCCTCCTTTCTAGAAAGTATCACATTAACAAGGTTTTTTAAAATAATTTTTAAAATGAGTGTTTCTGAGTCTCATTCACTCATTTCGTTTTTCAAATCAAATAGAATAACTGTGGAAAGTGCAACTAATGCTTATGTAGAGAGTGTTGCTTAACTAGCCAGATGAAAATACACTTGGCTTCATATTAACTTTCAGTGTTAGTAGTTGAGGAAGCCTTTTGTAATGATTACTCTGTATTATTCTCAGATTTCTTATTGTTTTCACCCATAAAGCTTCCCATGCTTGTAAGTCTTATATAGCTTGCTTGTTTCTAACCAGATTCCTTGTCCATAAATCCCCGATTTGTCTGGCAATGGAGAAAAAGTTGACATGCTGTCATGGTTTCAGTCGGGATGAAGTTAACTTTTTTACTAGCAGCTGGTGTAGTGCTGTGTTTTGGATTTAGGATGAGAAGTAGTGTTGATAGCACACTGGTGGTTTTAGTTGTTGCTAGGCAGTTAAGGTCTTTTCTTCTCTTCACACCATCCCGCCAGCGAGCAGGCTGGGGGGCCACAAGAAGTTGGGGGGGACAGAGCCGGGACAGCTGACCCCAACTGACCAAAGGGATGTTGCATGCTGTATGACATCATTCTCAGCATATAAAGAAGGAAGGGGGGGGACGTTCAGAGTGATGCCGTTTGTCTTCCCAAGTAACCGTTATGCATGATGGAGCCCTGCTTTCCTGGAGGTGACTGAACACCTGCCTGCTGATGGGAAGCAGTGAATGAATTCCTTGCTTTGCTTTGCTTTGCTTGTGCGTGTGGATTTAGGTCTCCCTATTAAACTGTCTTTATCTCAACCCATGAGTTTTTTTCTCACTTTTACTCTTCTGATTCTCTCCTCCATCCAAACGGGGGAGTGAGTGAGCTGCTGCGTAGTTCTAGCTGTTGACTGGGGTTAAACCACGACACATACGATGGGGCATGGTCTGTGGCCCTGCCTAGAACAGCTGTCTGTAGCATATTAGAGGTTTCAGCACAGATGGAAATCAAGAGAGAGGCAGTACGCTGCTGTCCCAAGCCCTGAGGCACAGGCAATGCCTAGTGCCTCTTCCTGGGGCTGAAGACAGTGGAGTTCCCTGGCAAAGTGTGTCCTGGGCATGGATTTATCAGGTGAAGGAAATGTGAGAAGATGTGAGAAAACCCGTGTGCCTTCAGGGAAGATAAACAGATTAGCAGGATCTTTGCTGAGATGCTGCAGACTCAAGATCCCCTGTCCTGTAATGGAGAGAAGAGTGAGTGAGAGACTGCATTCAAAGCTTTGGTGAACAGAAAATATCAAGACGAGGAAGGCTGTAAACTTGTGATTTCTGGCAACAGAAGCGAGGTTTCTTTTCCACCTGCAGATCTGAAATGGCAGGTCAGATATAATGCCCTGCGAATAGGTGAGGAGCAACAAGGTCCACTAGGGGAGTCATCAGAACCCAGCTTAGCCTTAACCATTTAAGAGTAAAAGGAGTGTGATTGTCATCAGAGACTCCCTCCTGTGATGGAGGCACCCATAGGCTGTGACTGTGAAGGTTTGCTGCTTGTGAAGGACCTAAGGGTTGCTGCAGAGGGTTGTTACCGTATTTCTCTAGTAGTGCCTAGAGCCTTTCCCTCTTAGAATGATATTAAATCATGTGGAGCTGGCTGTTCAATCACAGCTACTTAGCAACACTCGAGAATCATCACTAATTCATTTGATAGGTTTCTTTGCCAAGTCCAAAATATTTGCATTCTTATTAGGAGGGAAAAAAAAGCATTTAATAAGTTTCCTAAAAATTTGGCTGTTATTGAAGTTTTACCAATGCAAATACATGCAATCAACACAAGTGCCTTATGTATGTTACTGCAAGGCTTTACTTATTTTTTTTTAAACTAATATGGCTACTTGGCAAAGTGTAAGTGTAAATAATGCATCTAGGACAGTGGCTTCCATGCGCTTCCACTTGTGTTGTTCCTTTCTGTACTTATAGCACTGCATGGGGCCTACTGATGTTAGGTTCTCACAGCTCTGCCTCTTTGCATTGGTTAATTTGCAGGCAACAACTTCTTGAAAGTTTCAGTTTAAACTGAGCTATAGATTCAGCTGCAAAGACAGCAAAACCAAAGAGAAGCATTTTATTTTCCTTTATCAGTAATGATTTACCTTCTTACTTTAAAGTGATATGCAGAATAAATTTAGTTGTGTTGAAGTAAGTGTTGCATGAAAGTAGTTTCACTTCATCCATGACCTTATGCTTTTAATTTATTTTGGTGGTAGCAACAGTCAAAAGGAAAACAAGAACATGGGTTTTGTTTGTTTGGTTTTTTTTTCTTTTCTTTCTCTTTTGGATAACACAAAACAAATTACATTCATTTCAGCCATGAAACAACCCCTCCAACCTCCCTTGCTCTCCCCCCAAAAAAATTTGGTATAAAATTGCAACCTATAGTTAGTTATCATTTGAGCCAGTAGCATTTATTTGTTTTTTGTTTGCTTTGGTCTTACTTCATAAATAAAATATCTTGATGGCTCTTTCAGTACATCTCCCTTTAAATCTATTTTGTGGTGCAATATACTACATATTCCAGCAGAGCAGGGTAGACATTGATCTTGCATTGTTCACTAGAGTATTTCCTTACTTTTTTAATAGAATAAAATGGAGGTTTTTCCCTCAAGTTCCTAATTCTCAGGTGCTAAATGAAACGTAGTATTTTCTAGTATTTCTGAAAAACTTTAAAAAATAATTAAAACCAAATACAAATAGCTCAGGAAGTTGTTGTATATGATTAGATTTCCCATCCTTACAATTTATCAACAACTAAATGTAGCAGCCTGTTGGGATGCAATGTCATGACATAAGCAATTTCCAAATTCAGTGAAAGAGCTCAAACTTTTCATATTACTGTTCTTGTCTAACATGCTGCTTAAGCAGCTTTTGCAAAGTGATCAAAGGTATTTGATCCATTACTTATCAACCTCCTTCAAAGCAAAAACATCTTACCAACTTTTCTACTTACCCCTGATATTTTCTGAACAGCTGGTGATGTTCTGGATATCTGTTCTAAGTAGTTCTGCCATTCAGTCATTAGCACTTTGTTTTCCACCTACCTGTTTCTAGAAAACTTTTTCATACATCTACCTATTTGTAATCAGTCCCAGAGTTTATTTACTTTAGTCAGTAAAAGAGTTTCAAAATACTATGAAGGTAGAAATGTAGAAAAGAATCACAGAAGCACAAAATAGTTGAGGTTGGAAGGGATCTCTGGAGATTGTGTAGTTGAACACACCTCATTCAAAGCAGAGTCAACTAGAGTAGGTTGCTCAGGACTGTGTCCTGTTGAGTTTTGAGACAGACTCCAGAAGCTCACCGAAAAGCCTGTTCCAGTGTTTGACCACTCTCACAACAGCAACAAAAAAGTTTTTTCTTATGTTTAAATGGAATTTATTTGATTTCAATTTGTGACAAATTATAGTTTCAGTTTTATGGAAGAATCTGCAAATGTTTTTGCCAATGACTGTGTTTTATGTAGGAGATAAATTCATGGGATGTAAATGAGAAGCATTCTGCCACACAGATGAGAAAAAGCTTCTGGGTAACTCAAAGCAGCAGGTTACTGCTTTGAGCTAAAGGCATCAAAGAACAAATCCTCTTCTATGATCTTGAGAAATAGGTAGTTTTAATTAGGTTTTGTTTATCCAGCATTACAGATACTGAGATGCACAATGAAAACACTACACTCACCAGCAGACATTCCCCCTGAAATCCTAACTTTTTTTCTGCAACTGCCAGATGTTTCTGGGGTACCCTGTATCACTGCTAGAGACTAATGTTGTGCAGAATAAATCAAACTTGTGTTCAGTACATATGATATTTTTTCTTTTCAGAGTTGTTGTATACCTTAGACATTGTGATTAAAAAATATTTGAAAACAATTGTTTTTTGTGCTGTTGAAAACTCTGCATACTTGGGTAAAGTTTGACCTTCTGCTAGCCAAACCCTGCCCAACAGGCAAGGAATCTGAGGCTCCCCCCACCAAAGCAATCAACTTTCTATGCTTACTGGACCTTTTGAATTGCTAGAGTTGAATTTATTGAGTCTTGCATTGGGAACTAAATTTATTTTCTCATGCTTTGTAACAGGGATTTTTGAAAAGACGTTCCTTCCAGGAAGCTGAAATTCTACGTCAGCTGTATTCTTCATCATTCCCAGACTTATATCGCTTCAGCATTCAGTCTCTGCAATGCAAGACTGAGATGTTGGAAGCCTTTGTGATTACGCAGAGCATTAATATGCTGCAGGGCCTTATCCCACCTAAGGTAAAGTAGTGTGGGTTTTTTTATATTTGCTTCATCTAATAGAGGTAATTTTACATCATGAGGTTATGTAGAAAAGAGATTCTTTGATGACTTGGAATGTAAATGAACATGCGGGTTAGTAAGGAATACTTTCTTTTTCTTTAGAAAATAATAGCTAGGATGTGCCCTCTTTGACATTTGGATTTGATGTTAAGCACTGATGTGTAGCATGCATCAGACAACAGTTTTCCTTCAGTTTTTTTTGGTTGGATTACTATCAGATTATAAACTAGAATTTAAATAGATCAAATGCTGTAATGGGTGATTAAAAGTGATATTTACAGGGTGCTTTTCTGTGTTTTGGGGTCTACTTTATGTTGATTCAGTCTATTCATTGACGAAGACATCAGTAAATTTAAATGTGACTGAAGGCTTTTAACCTGATGTTACTAATGATTATCAAGTAGAATTTTCAGGCTGTTAAAAATAAAAACCTAACTCAATCCTTCAGGAGCAAGGAGGAGACTTGACTCCAACATACTTGGAAAGGCTGTACATCTTCTCTCTTATGTGGAGTGTAGGAGCATTACTAGAACTGGAAGACAGACGCAAAATGGAGCACTGGCTTCAAAACCATACAGCAATAAAACTTGATCTTCCCTGCATACCTGAAGGCAGTGAAGATACCATGTTTGATTATTATGTGGCGTCTGATGGTTAGTAACCCAGCTGGGTGGTATGGGGTAAAACTGAAAAGTAATTTTAAAATTATGCTTTTAGAGAATTAATTCGGAAAGTTTTTTGTAGCTTAGCTTCTTTTGTGTTCCTTAGCAAGTTTTATTTTACAGCTACACTTTACTGGTGGTGTTATATAAAGCTTTTTCTCTGTTTCCTGTGAGAAATCAGAATGTGGATATATTGCTACAGAAAGCTGCATCGACTTTGTGCCAATGAATTGTCAAGTGAACAAAAGTAGACAAGCCTTGTCCTTGTCATGATTTATGTAGGAAAGATGAGTAAATCTCTTAGATCCAACTTGAGAGATTCTATGATTATATGATTCTATAATTTTGGTCTGAATTTAAAAAGTGGGATTTCTGTATGTGAGACAGAGGCACTGACAGATGAGTCAACTCAATGGAAAATAAAAGAAGTGACGATGCCTTGTATTTCTAAAACATTAACTTCATTTCCTTCTTATTAGGTAAATGGATGCATTGGAATACACGTGTTGAAGAGTATGTATATCCCAGTAGCAGCACTCCAGAGTATGGCTCCATTCTTGTACCTAATGTTGACAATATGAGAATGGATTTCCTTATTGAAACTATCGCAAAACAGGGCAAGGTACTTTTCCTGTATTTCGCATTGAAATAGTGCTACCAGTACACATGATAAAGTTTTTGAGTTAGAAGTGAAATATTATATTCTTGAAAAGGAAGAACTTAATTTTTTTTTAACATAAAATGGTGATTCCAGGAGCTACATTCATGTAAATATGCTTGAACTCTTGAATACTCACTGCTTCCAGACTTTTTTGTCTTCCCCTCACCCATCCTTTCTGTAGTGGAATTAACCGTAATTACAGCTGAGATCAGGTCAGAACAGAAGCAATTTTTTCATGTAGCTGTTTGAAAGGAGGCAGCACACAGGGCAGCAGAGTGCCAGACTCTGCTGATATGAACTCTGCCCACCTGGGGCAGTTACAGAGTTTATGTACCTTTAGGTTATGCAAGCTGTTCTTCACCAAAACTGTGTCAGATAAGCTGGATATGGTAAATAACGATAGAAATTGATACTGAGGCTCTAGACAGTACATCTTTTTTCAAATAATCAACTACTTTTACAAATAATCCATTCCTTTGTTAGTTAAATCGTGCTGACTGACCATTAACTTCAAGTATTTTTAACTTGTGAGGCCTACAGAAGTCTATGAGACATTAACTATTTTGCTTCTACACGTCCCTTGTTGAGAATTCACTAGCTTCATTTCAGTTTAAAAGCTAAATGGGATTGTTGAGACTTTGCCAAGACACCCGGCTCTTGTGTTTTGTTTTATTTCAATGTTGTCTTTGTCCAGGCTGTCCTACTAATTGGTGAGCAAGGAACTGCAAAAACTGTTATCATCAAAGGTTTTATGTCAAAATACAACCCTGAAAGCCACATGGCTAAGAGTTTGAATTTTTCATCTGCAACTACCCCATTAATTTTCCAGGTATAGTAGTCATTCACTTTCTGATACAATGTGATTGGATTCAGAGATTGTTCTGAGAATTTGCCAGGACGATGCTTCTGAAAATGGTTTGTTTAATTGAAAATGAGTGCAGAAACAAAAAAGTACCTGCTCAAAAGGACTAAGTGTCCTAACACATGATTTAAAAGACCTCTGTAAAAACCATGTTCCCCCCTTCAACTTCTTCGGTAGTTATTGAGCTGTTCTTGGACTATTATAATACCACATATATTATTTGCTTCATCACTTTTAATGTTTTTATGTCAAATATATCAGTTCTCACTAATTGGGTAGAGCTGTCAGTGACTTCCATCACATTTCACTAAAAGCCATGAGTAAAATAAGCGCTACCCACAACAATCTGTCATAAAAAGTGTGCTGTCTGCAGTTTAAATTCCAGTAAATTAAATTACTCATTAAAAAGGTAACACATGCAGTGCAGCTTCTCTAAATAGAACTATGAATGCTTAAATCCTGAACTGTAGTGCTTGTCCAAATTTCTACTGAGCTACTTTGAATTATTTCAATTTTCTTTAACCTGCTGGCAATATATATGGGAAATATTTTTAACGCGGTTTAGTATGCCAAGCCAAAGTACTGTCTGTGCTGTAATCAGAAGTGCTGTCTATAAGCTTGATGCTTGGCCTATCATCTGGCTTTATAGCATAGTGGAAACTATTAACGTGTTTAATATACAGGTATGTAATTTTGGTCTTATTTTCCTTAGTATTTTTCTGTCTATTGATTGAGCTGTAGCAAAAAATAGTGTTGGTACATCTATTTTATAAAAAGTTTACTGATGATAGATGATAGTCTGTTGGTGATCAAGACATTTGAAATAGATATGCAAGTCTAACAGTCAAGACTGAAAATAATCTAGACCAAAGCATTGTCTATTATGACACATGTGCTTTTAAATTACTCTGACTTTCTAAAATCTTGGTCTAACTGATGCCATTTGTGTAAGAAGGCTTTCCAGGCTACTGTACAAGAGCCTAGGCACAACGTAAGAATGCAGATATTTAGATTTGCACTAAAGAATAACTATGCATGGTTAAGTGAGCTTTCACTTGGTATAGAATAAATAAAAACCAGATCTTAAGAAGAACGGAGCAATGGAAAGATGATGGGAAGAAAAGTAGTGGCAAGTCTACTATTAAGCAAAGCTATTTCATCAAGTCTATTTATGTATGTGAGTTTAACTATCACAACATGCTGTTATGAGGTACATCGATGTCTGCTGGAAAGATCTTCAAGAATCGCAGCTTTCAGATATGATGGATTATTAGTTTAATCTTTATTGCTAGTAACCATCAATTTTGCTGATAAATTAATAAAATGAAAGAAAAGTTTGAAATGCTTTCAAAATTATGAAACTGTTAGGCATGGTTGTCTACACTAGACATTTGTCATATCTGATACCAACCTAATTAATGCTGTATAGCATGAGATTTCAAACATTCCAGTTTAACTAGTGCCATTACCTCCAGCAGATGTGTTGTCTAAACCTTCCTTAGTAAAATTCTGCGTATCAAACCATCATTATGTTTAAATGATTGAATCATGCATGAAAGGAAGGGCTCTTTGTAACTATGCTAATAATTGCTTTTTAACAGCGTACAATAGAAAGTTATGTGGACAAACGCATGGGCACAACTTATGGTCCTCCTGCAGGCAAAAAGATGACAGTCTTCATTGATGATGTGAATATGCCCATAATAAATGAATGGGGAGATCAGGTTAGTTTGTAAAAGAAGAAAAAAGAAAGCAAAAGATATTTTCTTTCTTTTCTTGCTACACTGTAGAACTGGCTTTTCTTCTCAATCAGGCAGTAGGGGATAAATTTAATATGTAGTGCTTAATTTTTAAGCAGTCTTTTAAAAGAACCCATCTAGTTTTATATTGTAATGAATTAATTGAAAATAAATATACTGACTACAAGAAGCAGTTCAAGTGCTCCTGTCTAATTTTAATGGTTTTTTACCAACATTCATTTTTAAATAAAAATAAAAAATAAAAAAAATGAATTAGAAAAAAACCTTTGGCACACAAATTGTGATAGCAAACTGGCTGTGTGGATCGTAATTAAAATACTGTGAATGCTGGGAGGTAAGAAGTGACTTCTCTGCTTTATAAAAAAGGGAACTAATCATTGTGTATATTGGCAAGATTGTTCTGAAGTATATTGCTTTGGAAACTAATGTTAGAATTTCTAGAGAGGTATAGTCACGTATTGTACTGTCTATGGGATGTTTTCAGCTGGTCAAACAGAAAAGCAGGGGGTCTATTTATGGCTAAGGAAAGGAATCTTGCATTCTTTTGTATGGAAGTAATTCTGTGTTTGCATCTTGAAAAAAATATGTTTGTGATTGTTACACATGGAAATTTCATCAAAATATTTGGTAGTAAATGCAACTTGTGAAGATTCATCAGTTTGGGCTTGATTAGAACAAAGTGGAAATTTTGTGTTGAAAGGGAGAATTATTTCCAATACAACAGTATTGGAATTCGTGCAGCATTCGAGTGAGAATGAATTGAAGTATGAAGGATTAATTCTAAGCTAGGGATTCCCCTCTACTCCCAGGATTTTCATGCATAGATATTACCAATGAAAAGGGTAATCTAAATATGCTTATTCCTAACAGTGCATTTTTCTCCTGAAGCAAATAAGCAGGAGTTTGTGGGAGAAAATAATGGTTTACTCTTTATTTGGTCTTTCAAGTATATAAGTATGTTTTATATTTCATTTAGTTGTGTGTATAATAGTTTGTTATATAATAGCTGGTTATTTTACAGGTCACTAATGAAATAGTTAGGCAGCTGATGGAACAGAATGGACTGTATAACCTGGAAAAGCCTGGTGAATTTACCAACATTGTGGACATTCAGTTTTTGGCAGCCATGATTCACCCTGGGGGAGGTCGCAACGACATTCCACAGAGGCTCAAGAGACAATTTTCTGTGTTCAACTGTACTCTGCCTTCTAATTCTTCCATTGACAAGATTTTTGGTAAAGGGAAAGTAGCTTTGTATCCATGCATTTTTGACAATGGTAGTTGATTTTTCTTTATTCCTCTATTTATAAACATTATGATTAAAATTGAGGCTTAATCCCCCTCTGATTTGCTTACCAGCACATTTTCCTTCAGTAATCACTCCCCAACTGCAACTTCATCAATCTGTAAGTTTTTCAGGTCCAGTCACATCTCTGAATCTATTTGTATGCTAGGTGTTAGGAAGAATGGCATGAAGGCCATTCCTAGTTTTAGTGACAATACTGGAGAGTTGATAAGGTGCTAATGGTGCTAAGAATGAGCGACTAATGAGTAGCCTTTCACAAATAACATGATCATATTGGTCTCAGAGAAGAGATTAGCTATTCAAAGGCTGTGAAAGCTATTTTGGTAGAAAAAAGAATATTTTTAACGGACAGTAAATTAAGACCTAAGTACCCAGTGAACTGGTGGCAGAATGATGTTAAGACCAGGTGAATCAAGATTTTAATAAAGACTGGAAAGTTATTTCAACAAATTAGAAAAGGTTTTGGGATTTAAAAAAGAAATAGAAATTTAAGAAGATCGTAGCTCTTGGTGTTGCGCCAGTGTGTCTTAGAAAAATCTTTAATTTGGCGATTTTTTTTTCACAGGTGTAATTGGGGAAGGGCACTATTGTAGTGAGCGGGGATTTTCAGAAGATTTGAAGAAAACAGTAGCCAAATTGGTTCCACTGACACGCAGGCTGTGGCAGATTACCAAGCTAAAAATGTTGCCCACACCAGCCAAGTTCCATTACGTCTTCAACCTTCGAGACCTCTCAAGAATTTGGCAAGGAATGCTGAACACTACATCAGAAGTGATCAGTGAACCAAAGGTAAGTGCAGCACATCAGTGGCTTTGTTATAATTAGTGTATAATTAGTGTAGCAAAGAGGTTGAAGAGTCTAATTTCTTGACATTTGAGTTTGCTTTAGAAAAATACCATTTCTGATTAAAAGAGGTTTTTCAGCATTTTTTTTTGAGGCAAAGATGTTTTAGTCCAGTTTTTACAGTGCCAACTGAAGTGGCAACTTTGATTCATAACTATAACAAAACCAATTTCTTTTGACAGAAAAGGGTTTGCTTCTATCTGCTTGTTCTGTTACTGACAAATACTAGTTTGTTTGAAAGAAGCAAGCAAAGAAAATTATGAAAAGCAATGAATTTACTTTAACCCAATGAAAATGCGTATCTATTGATTAAAAAAAATAAACAATTCCCCTCTTTCCACTAGTGTCTTGAGGCTTTCAGTCACTGCTTAATATCTAACAAATGATTTCTGGCTTACAGCTGAAAAGGAAGAAGTAGTGATGACTCATAGTGATATTTTTTTTTTCCATAATCCACCTTTCTTCCAGAAAAGTTCAATACTTTATGCATCATTTCTTTTTTAATTATTTTAAGGAAAAGTCATTTAGTATTTTGAGCACTGAATCATGAAGTGCTGGAAAAGCAATGTTTATGGTAATCATGGAAAATTTGTTATACGTTTGGGTTATATAATCACTTCATGTTTAATGTACTTCCCTGCTTGTTGAATAAGCTCCTGAATTCTACTACATCTAAAATTTAAATTTTAGAATTGATTTTAATTTCTGAAGCTAAAAATATACAGCACTAAGATGATTATATGTATATATATTCTCAATATCTTTTGAAGTATGGCAAACAATTGCTCAAAATCTGATTGTATAAATTTACATATTAGTTCTGAGACTTGACATAGTATGTGTCATTTGTACAAAGTGCTGTAGGCTTAAACAAGAGGTCTTCAAGGAGTGCTTGGAATTTTTTCTATTATTGTGTAGTAATAGTCTAGGATTAAAACCAGTGCTGGTAGGATTAAGAACCTGGCAGATTTTCCTTCTCCATCCTACAACCAAACTGAAGGACTTTAAAGGTATATTGAATTGGAGAAGGAATAATATAAACAGTTGGGCATTTTTTTTTCTCTAACTACTTTAGATACAGTATTGGGAGTGACATCTGTAGTTGGCATGAAATTATTCATGCCATGATGCTATTATTTCCACCCACTGTCTTCATAATGACCAGTTTAAAAAGTGGTTTATCAGTGCATAGACATGTGTTAACAGGTATGGATATGGTTTTAGGGCTAGAGAAATAAAATCTTAATTTGGTAAATACCCTTCAGTTTGGAATGCTAGATTAAGGCTTCTTGCACAGTTAACTGAATGTAAGCTTAAAATGCTATTGGGCAGAATGAGAAGTTCAAGGTATCTCTCCTGAATAAACCCCAAAACACTACTGTTTCTTTTCTAGTCTTAATATGAGTTATAAATAAATAAATAAATAGAAGCATGGCTTTTAAACTGGCATAGCTTTGTTGCAAGCTTAATCTGGTTGAAATGCTTTTTTTTTTTTATATATAGGTTCTGATAAAACTGTGGAAGCATGAATGTAAGCGTGTTATTGCTGATCGTTTCACAACCTCAGAAGACGTAAACTGGTTTGACACAGCTGTGGCAAAACTCATTGAGGAAGAATTTGAAGAAACAAAAGCTCTGCTGGATCCTGAAATTGATGCATTCTTTGTTGACTTCTTAAGGGATGCACCTCAAAGAGCTGGTAAAGATGGACTGATAACCATGGAGATGGCAAGAATAGGGAAGGGGATATGATAAAATAGATGCTAATATAAATATGTCTTAAAAATGCATAATAAGTTTATTCATCAAGGGTGGCTGTTCTGTCCAGTGACTTTGAAGGTAGTCTGTGTTACTAATTGGCACATCTTCGTATTCATGGGATTTTTAAATCCATATTTATATTCAGGTTATCTGTATAGGAGAACTTTGCTTCCATTTCCATCAATGTGGTAGATAGACAAAACTGCCAAGTAGTGAGCATGAGTTTATGTTACTCTAAAATGATGAAAGAAGTGTGGTATGAATGACTTGAAGTGGTGGGCTTGCAGTACTAGATAAAGGATGGCACTCTAGCTACCATCCTCTAGAAACCTGGCAAAAGAATACTGGCTCTGGGCTAATCCGGTACTTCTTAGGAAATGCCTGGTATGTGATTTTGTAACAAATGAGTATTGTTTCAAAATCTCCCGAATGCTAGTAAAACCTCCTGAATTATCCATATGGCTTATAACAATGTCTTTGTGTCTTTTAAATAAAAACACTGTATTGCTGACCTTGCTAAATGACCTGGAAATATTTGTTAGTTGATGCAAAAGAACAGAAGACAGTTGTTTGGGTTTTGGGGAAGGTCATTATTTAAGCCATTGGATGATTCATTTATCTGTGTTCCTATCACTGTAATGATGGATAGTGGAGGCAATAAAAGGTTGGCATGAATAGTCAAATGCCATTTAAATCTCTTCTTGGATAATTGAAGGTCAGAAGGCAGTGACAAAAGGAGAGTAAAGGATATGGAATATTTGATTGGAAGGAATCAAACAGAAGTAAAAAGCAAACTGGTGTGAGAAAGCAGTCAAATACATCCTTAAATATCTTGCTAAACTGCAGCTATGTAGACAGGACTTAAATGTAAGTCAGAATACACGCTAAGAGACTGAAGAGAGACTTCTAATGGAAAAATTTGAATCCACACTAGAAACCATTATGTTGAACTGAAAAATAAATGCAAAAAGAATCATGTATTTCTCCAAGTAATTTGCTTCTTGGTGACAGTTTAAATACACCTGCGCTGTAATGTACCTTTTAGCATGAAACTTCATCTAAATACAAAGTTAGAGGGTATGTTTTGTCCTCAGTATGTTTGTCAGAGCCTTGAGAACCCCTTCCTGTTTTGGCTTTAAGTGAAAAGAATATCAAGTGTAATTTTTTTTTAATTGTCCCTTTAATGGAATTTAGTCTTGCTCATTATGATGGAAGTGTAAGAACAGGAACTGGATTTCTGAGCTCTTAAATATATATAAAATATATCTGACATCAATTTCAAATAACCCTATGCTCAGGTTAGTGATATGTTTACATATGGTCCCTGTGTCTCTGGGTTGTACAGTCACAACGTATTTGTCCCTGAGCTAAATACACAAAGATTTCAGATGAAGTAGCTCAAACATCAACTTTTAGACATTAGCTTCACAGAAAATGTTACTGGTGCTAGTGTTCTTGAGACCCTCCAACTGTTCAAAGGTGTTTTTTATTGGTTAGTTTTGACATTGCTATTTAGTACTTACAATTCTGAATCTTGAGACTAGAGAAGAGTTTAAAATAATATATTACACTAGCTGCCTTTGTAAATAATGTAAGTGTCTGCCCTATCTTAGGTTTAGTACTTGACCATGCTGTATTTTGACATTAATAATAAAACCGCAGGGACAGGATTAAGCTGATATAATTCTCTTAAATGGTTTGAAACTGTAAAAACGTCACTACAGTTTAACTCCTTGCTGTGTTTCTTATTACTTCCTTATCAGTAGCTGGGTTGTTTAAATGTCTCATTCAACTTACAAGAAACTTATTTCCATGTGAAATACTGCTTTTGTTTAACCAGTGTTTTTGCAGGTTAAAATAAGAAGTTGGTTAATTTATTTAGGTCTTAATCTAAAGGAGTGTTCATACATGCAGAAACAATACAGAGCTAAAGAATTCTGAAATTAAGGTGACTTCAGGCATACACAGAATGCAATATAAAGGACAGCTGAATGAGAATGAGTCATCACTTTATTTTGAGAGGTTTGGTTCTGTGATAAAAGGCAATTTCCTTAAATTGGTTTTTATATATGTATGTTTGGGTTTTGGTGGGTGTTTTGTTTGTTTGTTTGTTTTTTCTTGGATGCTGCATGATTATTGGACCACTGCTGATTTGGAAAAGCAAAATATGCAAGGTGGAAATGAAGAAAAAATTAAAATGAGAAAAATATTACAGATACTATTTAAATACAATACAGTTTGGTTGCTTTTCCCCCATCTTTACTTCCCTTTCCAATGACTTCCAGTGGTTTCCTAAGCATTAGGGAAATACTTATTTTACTGGAATTACTTATTTAATTGATTTTAATTCCACCAGTTAGAGATAATATAGTGAATAATATATTTCTTCGGTAAGTAAGAGGCTCAGCAAAACCGATTGTTGGTAATGACTGACCTACAGTAACTGGAAAAATATATCCTGCAGCACATAGATCATGAAATCTTGAAACTAATAGAGCTAGCTATATGTAAATAAGAGCAAATTGTACTGTGTCCACTATTTTTTTTTTTGAGGAAAACCAAACCAACCAATCAAAAAACCCCATGGTGTCTGCTTGCTGGCAGTGTTCCAATGAAGTTTGTCAATTTTTTGCTGATGAAGTATGGGCTGGATGAGCAGTGAGATGGGTTGAAAATTGGCTGAATGGCCAAGCCCAGAGGGTGGTGATCAATGGCACAAAGTCTAGTTGGAGGCCAGTAGCTGGTGAGGTAACCCAGGGGTCACTACTGGGTCCAGTCATCTTAAACGTCTTCATTAGTGAGCTGGATGATGGGGCAGAGCGTACCCCCAGCAAGTTCCCAGATGACACAAACCTGGGAGGAGTGGTTGATATGCCAGAGGGTTGTGCTGCCATGCAGAGGGACCTTGACAAGACCATCATAACCTCCTAAGGTTCAACAAAGCGAAGTGCAAAGTCCTGCACCTGGGGAGAAAAAATCACATGCACCAATATATACTGGCAGCCACCCATCTGCAGACCAGCTTTGCAGAAAAGGACCTGGGGGTGCTGGTGGACACCAAGTTGAATATGAGCCAGCAATGTGCCCTTGCAGGAAAAAAAGGCTAGTGGCATCCTTGTCTGCATGAGAAGGAATGTTGCCAGCAGGTTGAGGAAGTTGATTCTTCCCCTTTATTCAGCACTGGTGAGGCAACACCTGGAGTACTGTGTCCAGATCTGGGCTCCCCAGTACAGGAAAGACATGGACATACTGGAGAGATTCCAACAAAGGGCCACAAAGGTGACTAAAGAACTCTTCTATGGGGAAAGGCTGAGAGAGCTGAGACGGATCAGCCTGGAAAAGAGAAGGCTCAGGGAGATCTCCTCAATATGTATAAATACTTGAAGTGAGGGTGCAAAGAAGACAGAGCCAGGCTCTTTTCAGTTGTGTCCAGTGACAGGCCCAGAGGCAATAGGCACAAAGTTAAATATAGGAGGTTCCCTCTGAACATCAGGAAACACTTTTTTTACTGTGAGGGTGACTGAGCACTGACACAGGTTGCCCAGAGAGCTTGTGGAGTCTCTCTCCTTGGAGATATTTGTAAGCTATCTGGACATGGTCTTGGGGAACCGGGTCTAGCTGGTCCTTCTTGAGCAGGGGGGTTGGACCAGATGACCTCTAGAGGTCCCTGACAGCCTCAACTTTTCTGTGGATTTTATTTACTGTGAGTAAGAATTCTTACTAATGAAGGCATGTCACCTTTAAGCAGGATTAATACTTATGAATGGAAAGATGAGACAGCAGCACTATTTCCTCCTTTCCTTTGGCTGGGGAAGAGTTGAGAATTCCTTGTGGCTTTCAGATCACTTGATGAAACAAATGCATGCCTTTTCATAGTGAATATATTTTTTTATTGTGGTAATTATTCATTTTAGTAGTAGTTTTTTTCACTAGTGTAATGACTTAATCAACTTTAAGTGGTTTTATTTTTTAAAAAAAGATTAATTGCAATTTTTAACTGCAATATTTATTTACCTTCATTCTCTGGTGCTACTTTTGCTTCTAGCGTCTGAGTTAATTTTAGTTTTTCATCATTCAAGATTCAGATATAGAGAAAGAAGGCTCATTAGTTTTTGCTGGTTTTGTCTTTAAGAACTAAGCAGCTGAAGTTACTGTTTCTTGTAGGCAGGGTATAGGTAGCACTCTCATATGTACACCTAATGTGTAGTATTATGTATAATAAACCTGATTCTGGGTGGTTAAAGAGACTTCAAATTGCCCTCACTTACTCATCCCCATATTAAGCCTTTGTCAATCACTTGAAATGCTAAGGTTTTGTTACTTGCTTTTTGTTCTAGGTGAAAAATCAGAGGAAGTTAATTTAGATATTCCCAAAATTTATGAGCCAGTTTACTCCTTTCATCAGCTACGGAATCGTTTAAATATGTTTTTACAAACATACAATGAGAACGTCCGTGGTACTGGAATGGACATGGTTTTCTTTGAGGATGCTATGATTCATTTAGTCAAGGTATAGTCTTACTGGATTGCCATTTTTTGTTGTTCACTTGCCCTCAGCACTTATGAGTGGAGGTATGCATGAATCAAGGTGAATTACTTCTAAAACTGAAGCAAGTAATTTATTGCTAGCAAATATTTTTTCTGTCACTCTGTGACCAAGTATTAAAACTCAACTTTTCTGAAAATGCACTGGATGGAACTATTCTTTTATGTTTATCTCTTATGTCTTGTAGGATCATGTTCCTAACCTAACTGTATTTCAACCTTTTTTCTTGTTAATTCTTCTGAGAGCCCTTCCTCTCTTTGGAATGAATCAAATGACATTCAGGTTAGGACATAATTGGTTGCTTAGGAAGGAGCAGGCACAGCGGAGTCAGGTTATCTGTATTTCTTATCATAAATTATTAAGAACTGAATATTGGATCGTACCATCCTAACAAATAAAATAATAAATATCAAAATAATTTAAATTTAATTATAGTTTACAAACACATTGCATCTGAAGTTTTCAAAATTTTGGGATGGATTCTTGTCATTTCACAAAATTAGTCCCTTTCTTTTAAGGTCTTCCCTGCAAAACGGATGATGTGCTGCTGTGGACTTCTTTAGGAAAATTGTTAAATCATCATCACACTCACAAGTTTCTCATTTATTCCTAGTAAAAAAAGTCTATATAAATTCAGGATCTAGCAAAAAAAAGGATTTTTTTTTTTTTTCTTCACTAAAGAACCACCTGTTGTCAGAAATCTCTTCTTTGGGTAGCTAGATGGTAAATACCTGAAACGTTATCTTAACTTTCACTTGGATAAAATGAATGTATAATGCTTCTCTGATCCCATGTTATTGAAAGCAGCAGTTACAGCTGTGCAGGTCTGAGCTTTATGCATTAGCTAGACTTGAGACAGCTTCTAAGAGAAACCTAGATAAGCATAGTTAAGATAATGCCTAATCTGAGGTGAAATAGTATGACTTGAATGAGTTAAAGATGAGGAATATCTTAAACAGAGAACAAAGCTACCAATTTACAGCTTGTGTGCCCCTGCCTGGAAAAGATCTAGTAGCTATAATTTAAGTGATCAGCAATATTTCAAAGGTGGTGTACAAATGTGTTTTTCTTTCTCTGGTTAAATACTAAGTATGCTGAGTGTAAATTTTCGTACTTGATTTTATCTTTGCTTATAAAACAGTAAACTGAAAAATAACAAGTACGTTACACTCAATATGCAAAATATATGGGTTTAAAACTGCAGAAAACTGACATGACTATTTTTAATAACTTGAAAAAAAGTTTGTTAGAGGAAAGGTAAGTAAATAGATATTCCAGGCTGCTTATTGGCGTGATGGAACTCTAGGGGCATCAGAGGGATGTTCAAGATAATAAAAAGAACAGGAGCCAATACTCTGTGTCATTGCTCATGCAGAGACCAGCTGCTAACCAGCTGGTTGGTATTACCTCGCCTTTGAGAGGCAAGTGTCTCCATGCTGTTCTGGAAACTAATGTAGGCTCTTCTGTGTGCTATAAGTCCACGTGCAAGTAACAGGGTGAGGAGCAAGTTTGTCTCCTGTGCCTAAAGGTGTATTTTCTCAGCATCAGGTAACATCTTCTACCTGTTTCCAGATTTCTTGGTGTTGTTTTTTTGGCTGTGGACAGTCGGATGGGTGCTGCATGCAGTTCACAGTTAGTGCTGAAATTTTTTTTGCTCTGAATTGCAAAGGGTCTGTTTATTTACATTGCACTGTCCTGAACTGAAGGGAAATGTGGAGTAGTAGGTAACTACTGCCTTTTGCTTTAAAAGGTAAATAATGAAATGGGAAAGAAAGGGAGATCTACCTGGGAGGTGTTCCACTGTGACCAAATATTCATACTGATATTGTGCATTTTTATAATCAAGTAAACTAGAAGGTTAAGAAGGTTGATTATAAGGGCAGTATTATTACCTGCTGCAGAGAATATTGGAGGCTGTCCTGAATTTAACATGCTTACGACAACTTGTCTTTCTGGTCATAATGAAGGAGCCTGGAGACATGAGTCTTACTAAAGTTGTCCAGAGGCTATGGTATTGGGAAATTATTAGTTCCTTCCCAATTTTAATAATCTATCATGCTATGATAGCACATCCCTAACAAATCACAGTTGAGAATTACTTGTGCTTTATCGAAGTGTGAGATGCAATTCTGCTGATAATTGAAAGTTCACGGTGATGAAATCAAGTGGTTGCTATACTATAGGACGATTTACAGAAAATATTGCAAAGTGCAAATGTCCATAGAATATATTAATAGTAATATAGAATCCCTTAATTAAACCTTAAAATATTCATTTGTTCTGCATTTCTGATATAACTTTATTACTGCAGTAGCATAGGATTTTTGGGTGTGTAACTTTTACACATTGTAGCAATAAATGACTGTGATCTTACACAGATTTCTCGGGTGATTCGCACTCCTTGTGGAAATGCTCTTTTAGTTGGAGTCGGTGGCTCAGGAAAGCAGAGCTTGACAAGACTGGCATCTTTCATAGCTGGCTATGATACATTCCAGATAATGTTAACAAGGTGAGCATTAATTAAAATTTAAGTAAGTACTTTGTGTTTGACTTCTTCCTATACATAAAACAGGCTTCCAGTTTCTGCAGTGGGAGAAAGAACAAGCTTAACATAGGCTGAGCACTTGCCTAGGGTGGAAAGGCATTAAAATCCTTACTAAAGGATTTACTAAATCCTTACTAAAGACTTACTAAATTTGCTTGATTTTCTACAAGTCTGAGCTTTTACCATCTTTGGAGTAGTAAACTGTTTTGTGTGTTTCACAGAATGAGAAGGAATATTGGCAGTATCAAGTTATCTTTACTCTGTCTCTTTACACAGTACACTAAACTGTACTGAAAGTATTTGTAGGTGGTGTCTATCCATAATGCATTTATGAGTTTATTTTGTAATATTTGAAATAATGCCTGCATGAGGAGGTTGAATTCTCATCCCTGTCTATTAATTTGATAGATCTTATGTGCATACCAGTATTTTGACAGTCTTTTCCAAGTATATCTTCCGTTATTTCATATTGTTCAACGCCAATGCGGTTTCTTTTGGAATAACTCACAAAAGATATAAAAAATAAATTATAAATCCTTCGCTGAATATTTTAGGATGAGTGCCTCTGAAAGTGTCTGTAGGACAAGTCAATGATCAGGAAATATTTTCATTAAATAAGATGTCATTGTAGAGAAGCTAAATCATTTTAATTCTTTTGCAGCTGTATTGGCTGCAGAAGAAATTGTAGATTCACATGTGGGAATGCGTCTTGCTGAGGGTCTCATCAGAGCATCTATCTGAAATAGGAATGACGTCAGGAGAGATTACAATACAGTTGACAAAACACGCAGTAACAAATTGCTGGATATAATTCACAAGGAATTATGAAGCCACTAGAGGGTGAAATACTGAATTAAGAAAGTGGTGTTCAGCTCCCCACATAAACTTGCATTGGCAGCTGAGGATCATAAGAAGGCCTATATAAAGCCAATAAAAAAAACCAGTCCAGAAGAGATCTGGGGAACCCTTACCTCTGAAGTCTTGTAAACCTGCTGTGTGCATCAGATGAATTAAAGAAGCTATCATGAAGAATAGACTGAGTGAAGATTTGAATAAACATGATTTTAGGAAAGACTCATCAAAGATCCTGATAAAACATAATCCTGCCTTACAAACCCCTTGGAGCTCTCTAAGTGGGTCAACAAGCAAGTGTAGAAGTATGATTTGATTGATAAAATTAAACTCCCTGCTTTTCTAACCTTAAGTGTTTGTTGAAAACACATCTAATAATTTGTGCCAAAATACCTCTGGGAAAAATTTTGAGTCCTTCTTGGATAGAATCGTTTGCCCTTTGTTGATCCAAAATTTCCTGTTCTGTAAGTTCTTAAAGATAGTAATTGTTGGATTTTAAATGTTTTCATTTAGTTCATCAAGGTAGGTGATGGTTGTATTACCAACTCAATGTGTATCACAGAATCACAAGGGTTGGAAGGGACCTCTGCAGATCATCTAGTCCAACCCCCCCGCCAGAGCAGGATCACCTAGAGCAGGTTGCACAGGACAGCGTCCAGGTGGTTTTGAATGTCTCCACAGTCAGAGACTCCACCACCTCTCTGCGCAGCCTGTTCCAGTGCTCTGCCACCCTCAAAGGAAAGAAGTTCTTCCTCTTCATGTTTAGATGGAACTTCCTACGTTCAAGTTTGTGCCCATTACCTCTTGTCCTATCACTGGGCACCACTGAAAAAAGACTGGTGCCATCCTCCCGGCACCCTGCCTTTAAGTACTTATAGGCATTGATGAGATCCTCTCTGAGCCTTCTCTTCTCCAGACTAAAAAGACCCAAGTCCCTCAGCCTTTCCTCATAAGAAAGATGTTCCAGCCCCCTAATCATCTTTGTAGCCCTTTGGTGTACCCTCTGCAGCAGTTCCTTGTCCTTCTTGAACGGGGGAGCCCAGAGCTGGACACAGTACTCCAGGTGCAGCCTCACCAGGGCAGAGTAGAGGGGGAGGAGAACCTCCCGCGACCTGCTTGCCACACACCTCTTGATGCACCCCAGGATGCCATTGGCCTTCTTGGCCACAAGGGCACATTAGTGGCTCATGGTTATCCTGTTGTCCACCAGGACTCCCAGGTCCCTTTCCACCGAGCTGCTTTCCAGCAGGTCAACCCCTAACCTCTACTGGTGCATGGTGTTATTCCTCCCCAAGTGCATTACCCTACACTTGGCCTTGTTGAACTTCATGAGGTTTCTCTCTGCCCAGCTCTCCAGCCTGTCCAGGTCACGCTGAATGGCAGCACAGCCTTCTGGTGTGTCAGCCACCCCTCCCAGTTTTGTGTCATCAGCAAACTTGCTGATGGTGCACTCTATCCCTTCATCCACGTCATTGACGAGGACTGGACCCAGTCCTGACCCCTGGGGAACACCACTTGTCATAGACCTCCAACTAGACCGTGTGCCACTAATCACAACCCTCTGAGCTCTCTCTGCCAGCCACTTTTCAATCCACCCCACCGTCCATTCATCCAACCCACCACATCATTTAAAGATTCTGCAAAGTCTGGCTTTCCGTTCCTGTGTGGTCTGGTGTGCCCATTGGTAGAATCTGTGTAGCATACATCTCAAAGAATTGATTGTTTACTGACAAGAATAGTGGTACTGATTTCTTTTCCACCAGAATGTCAAACCAATTTGCAAGATGTGAGCTAAGAGTAAGGAGGTCAAAGGGTAGCTGGTATATATGGCTATAATTTTAATTCTACTCTATTTCTTGGGATTACTGGATTTGAGAGACTTGATATATGTCTGAATGTAGTATAACTTACACTGTTTTAATAATATGATTGTTTTGATACATTGGCTGTTATCTTATTTGACAAAAAACTTGCTTATTTAGTGTTGTAGAAATACATGTTAGATTGGTAGTGGAGTTACAATGTACAAGAACTATTTATGGCTTTTTGAATTTTCACATTCATATTTCAAGATTTGTGTTGGAAAAAGGCTCGAGTTTTGTAAGGAACAGTTGATGCAAATTCTTGCTCTTGTGAATAATTTTGTGACAGAATGATATAAGTTTTGTAGCAGCTTTTATATTTTATTAATATTAACAAGATCTAGCATTCTTTATGACAGCTTGTAAAATGATGTCAGCTTTTGAAAGCAGTTCCATAAAGCTGGATTTGAAATAGCCTCTTTGGTGCAAGTTCCTTGAATTTAAGTATATGGTAACTTGTCTTGGGTTTTTTGCATCCTTGATGTTATGACTGGAAATTTTTGAAGGCACACAGAAAACTTTCAACTGTGTACTCTTCCTGATCTGCAAAAAGTATTTAAAAAGCTTAATAGATGGATTTTTCACTAAGATGTTCATCTAAGGTTAATTCACTTTAGTTTGGTCATTCTGTTTCCAACTTGTTTCTCTGGGTCTTCTGGTGAAGAAAACTTAGCTTTCTGTTTATTTAAATGCATTGCACTCTAGGATATATTTAACCTTTTAAATTGAACTCAGCAAAACAGGAAATTTAGTTTGGCTCAGAATAATTTCTCAGCATAATTACTATATTTAATTGGATGCTAACATTCTTTTAATGCTATACTTTTAAAAATTGTTTCTACTTCATCAAACCTGCATTATGCTTGTCTTGCTTCGTAATTGCTACCTGCTTTTCTTTACTTCCATTGATCATCAGTTGATTAAAATGGAGTTAACTGTAGTTTTCTTGTCTTTTTTCATCAGTTTTTGTCAGAATCTTTTGAATCTGTATGCACATCTTCTAAGTTATGTGACATTTACATTATTCTATGAAAACGGTCCCAATAAATCTTTTCTACTTCATGATGGTGATGTTTCAATATAGCTTTTGTATAGTGACAAGAAAAGAACCTAAATCTAATAATGAGATGAAGATGATTTTTTTTAAAATTTCCTTTTCAAGATAAAAGGACTTTAAAAGAACTAAATTCTTGAAATACTTAGGAATGTTAGCAGAGTGTAGGAGTGAGAAGACCACAAGTTTAGAATGTGAGAACAAAAAAGAAAATTTCAAAAATTGTGACAGTGTTGCAAATCTGTATAAATGAAGACAACTCAAATAGGGGAGTAAAACCTTTCCTTAAGCCTTGCTAAGGTCTCAGGTTCATAATACCTCTAGTGCTATATGAGAGATCATGTATTTCTTGGTCTTGTCCCTGTTTCTTTGGAACAGTAGCAGCCTGTCTGCACTGCTGAAGTGGACTTGGCAAAGGTGAATACACAGCTTCCAACTTTGGAGAGACATTGTTAAAACTATCCACCAGACCTTTGTAAACAGTGAAGGAGTACTTCTGTAGGCATAGCTAATATTTCTACCAACTGGCTCACTTATTGTTGATTCATAAGATTCGTATTATCCTTGTCTTATGAAAGACTGTTAACCCCTCCTCTCCCTTTTTCTTCCTTTTTACTTCACTGTGTTGAAATATTTGGTATTGTTTCAATGGAATATTTTTATCTCTGAGGGATTCATTTGTAATGAGAGTAGTAAAAGAATGAACTGGAATGCCTTTTATGTCTGAAGAACATCTTTTTCTAGATATTTTAAACAGTTTTATTGTTTTTGTTTTTGTTTTTAAATGTAAAGCTGTTAATCAACAATTATCCATCTTTTATATATGACCACTGGAAAACAAAGCAGGTATATAAACCACAGAGTTTATATTACTAAAAGTAATCAAATAAATACTTCTAGTGAAGCAACTCAGTTTGAGTTCTACATACTTTCTTTTCTTAATCCATGAAGGATTTCAGTGACAGACTGAAGTTATCCTTGTTTGATGGAGGAGTGTTTTTAGATGCACTTCTTGAAATATTTGATGCTTGATTCGTTGACTAAGGATGTTCGTTGTTACTGAGACTAAATTTTTCAATATGGTGACTGGAAAACAGGGCATAAATGAAGATGACATTAGATGGAGTGAAATAAAATTCTGTGCCTGGAAAGGTGTTTGCACTTGTCTTTGAAACAGAAAGAGAAGAAAAACAATTAATATTCTGAACTTCTAATTCTATTAGGGCATGATGTAAGCATGCTCTGTAGTATTTGTTGAAAATATTTGTTGATGCACACTTACGTAGCAGGTTCAGAAACCTGGCAATAGACCTGCTGTCAGAAATACCACTGGAATTCTTTCCCCAAATTAGCGCAGTTACTCTTGACCTACACCATTTTAGTAGAATCAGTACTTCTAAAACTAAATACCTTGTTTTATTTTGTTTTTATTTTTGATTACTCTTTTGTTTTCCAAATATTACCATGTGTCCCAATAGGAATTAGAGAAAGAAAGAACAGATCTTATTGAAGATGTGACTACGAACAAAAGGAGGATTAAAGACCTAGAAGATAATCTTTTGTTCCGACTTACAAGCACTAAGAGTTCTCTAGCAGATGATGAGGGTCTAATAATTGTATTAAATAACACTAAGAAGACTGCTGAGGAGGTAACACACAAACTGCAAACTTCTGCTGAAACTGAAGTACAGATCAACTCAGCCCGTGAAGAGTACAGACCTGGTGAGTGAAGGTAGTGATGAAAGACAAATGACTGGACTGTACGCTTAAAACAGCAATACTTAGAGAAAGAGAAAGGGTAGTATGAGATCAGCAAGCCCATAATGGGTGGGAAGGATCTGTGTTTTTCTGTAAGTAAAATGTATCTAGGAAATGTCATATTGAGCTATGGTGGAGAAAATAGTCAATGTTATGCTTCATGTGGAATTTATAAAATGGAACGATCTATTCTCTGACCTGCTACACCACTTAGACACACACAAGTCTATGGGGGTGGATGGGATCCACCCAAGGGTACTGAGGGAGCTGGCAAAAGTGTTCACCAAGCCACTTTCCATCATTTATCAGCAGTCCTGGCTAACTGGGGAGGTCCCAGATGACTGAAAGATAGCAAATGTGATGCCCATGTACAAGGAGGGCCGGAAGGAGGATCTGGGGAACTACAGGCCTGTCAGTCTGACCTCGGTGCCCGGGAAGGTTATGGAACAGATCATCTTGCATGCCATTATGCGGCACATGCAGGACAACCAGGTGATCAGGCCCAGTCAGCATGGGTTCATGAAAGGCAGGTCCTGCTTGATAAACCTGATCTCCTTCTATGATAAGGTGACCCGCTTAGTGGATGAGGGAAAGGCTGTGGATGTTGTTTACCTGGACTGTAGTAAAGCCTTTGACACCATTTCCTGCAGCATTCTCCTGGAGAAACTGGCTGCTCATGGCTTGGATGGGCGTATGCTTCACTGGGTAAAAAAACTGGCTGGAAGGCCGGCCACAAAGAGTTGTGGTGAATGGCTTTAAATCCAGTTGGTGGCCAGTCACAAGTGGTGTTCCCCAGGGCTCAGTATTGGGACCAGCTCTGTTTAATATCTTTATCGACAACCTGGATGAGGGAATCGAGTGCACCCTCTAAGTTTGCAGGTGACATCAAGTTGGGCAGGAGTGTCAACCTGCTTGAGGGTAGGATGGCCCTACAGAGGGATCCGGACAGGCTGGTCAATGAGCTGAGGCCAACTGTATGAGGTTCAACGAGGCCAGGTGCCACATCCTGCACTTGGGTCACAACAACCCCAGGCAGTGCTACAGGCTTGGGGAAGAGTGGCTAGAAAGCTGCCTGGCAGAAAAGCACCTGGGGGTATTGGTCGACAGCTGGCTGAATATGAGCCAGCAGTGTGCCCAGGTGGCCAGCATCTTGACCTGTATCAGGAATAGTGTGGTGAGCAGGACTAGCGAAGTGATTGTCCTGCTGTACTCGGCACTGATAAGGCCTCACCTTGAACACTGTGTTCAGTTTTCGGCCCCTCACTCCAAGAAAGACATTGAGATTCTGGACCATGTCCAGAGAAGGGCAACAAAGCTGGTGAGGGGCCTGGAGAACAAGTCTTATAAGGAGTGGCAGAGGGAACTGGGGTTGTTCAGTCTGGAGAAAAGGAGGCTGACGGGAGACCTTGCTGCTCTCTGCAACTACCTGAAAGGTGGGTATTGGTCTCTTCTCCCAAGTAACAAGGGATAGGACAAGAGGAAATGGCCTAAAGTTGTGCCAGGGGTGGTTTAGGATGAATATTAGGAAAAATTTCTTCACAGAAAGGGTTGTCAAGCATTGGAACAGGCTGCCCACAGAAGCAGTTGAATCACCATCCCTGAAGGTATTTGAAAGATGGGTAGATGTGGTGCTGAGGGACATGGTTTAGTGGTGGTTTTGGCAGTGTTAGTTTAGTGGTTGGACTTGATGATCTTAAAGGTCCCTTCCCACCAAGTTGATTCTATGATTCTATGTCCATCTAGTCTACTGGGTAAGAAACTTGGGAGGGCTTGGTTGTTCTTTCTTAGCTGTTAAAATGTTGACCCTTTTTATGGACTGTCAATGAGACCTGTCATTAGGGTATTTAGATAACTGTATGTTTGGGTTCAACATGTTGACATTCTTTTAGAGGGCCAGTATAATGTAAATGCTTTCTGTATCTGTTTGGATGACTGCTTTGTTTATCCTGTCATAGATCCTGAAGTTATTATAGTCAGCACATTTCATCAGTCTTTTGGCTTTTAACTGATAGGTGAAAACGTGAAAAAAGTGAAAAATAAAAGTCTCTGGAATTACGTGTTATACCTGCATTTTAGGAAGTGTGTGAAATGGTACAGTTAGTGTACCAGAAATCAATGCAGATTTTGTAAAACCTTTGTATTTAAAACTTAATGACAGCTGCAAGTAAAGTAAATCCATGCTGGGTAAGCTAAATCAATATAGTTCATTAGGCTTTTATATGACTCCTGTAAAAGTCTGAAAAGAGAAATTTGTTTGGATACTAAAACAGTACTTCAAACTATCTTACTTTTTATATATTCTACTGATGATCTGAATATTGCAGTATACCATCCAGATGCTCTCCAGATATGCTTATATTTGCAAACTGGCCTTT
The DNA here is from genome assembly GCA_008921705.1 of Burhinus oedicnemus. Taxonomy (NCBI): domain Eukaryota; kingdom Metazoa; phylum Chordata; class Aves; order Charadriiformes; family Burhinidae; genus Burhinus; species Burhinus oedicnemus. Next base: position 434,863 of record VFFE01007704.1, read on the forward strand.
ACATAGTATGCATTAATTACACTAAAGATTTTTTTTTTTTTTCTGATGTATAAATGAGGATTACATTAACTTTTTAATTGTTTTTCTGGCCAGTAAAGAATGGAGCAACTCAAGGATCTTCAGCCATCATTAGTGTTAAACTCACTGTACTTGTTGTAGAGAGTTAAAGTTTTCTGCTCTGCATTTCGACTTTGAACACAGTCTTGTTTTCTGTCCTTCAGTTGCAACTCGCGGTAGCATCTTATACTTCCTTATTACTGAGATGAGCATGGTCAATGTGATGTATCAGACTTCGCTTCGGCAGTTTTTGGGGCTTTTTGATCGCTCCCTAGCCAGGTAATTTAGCTAATAATAAGTATAATTTGTATTTACCCAGTCCTGCAGGTGGCTGTAGTACAATAAAGATTTGTTGTAAACGAATGTCAGAAAGAAGAGTGTTGCTTGTTACAATCTTGACAGGAATTGTCGGTTTAGATACCCATAAGCCTTTGTCTGTTAGTTACCAAGGCAAAGAACGTTCAAATATACTTATAGTCCTTAAAAATTAGGCATAAGTTTATTAAAAAACATTATACTATGTTGATTTTCAGCTGTGCAGAAAGGCTTGATTAGAAAGGAAATTTTTTTGGTTGCTCCTTCAATCTGAAAGTTGTTGCTACCTTGCTGTCTGATATTCTGTGTTTGTGATCTATTATTTTTTCATGTTTTGAAACTTCTGAACTATGGCTTTTTGTCTTTTACATAGTATTCGCTTTAATAAAGCCTATGCAAATCGACATTCAACTGCAGATCTTTCTTCCAACAGGTCTACCAAGAGCCCTATAACTAGCAAGAGGGTTACTAATATTATTGAACATATGACATATGAAGTGTTCAAATATGCTGCCCGAGGACTCTATGAGGAGCACAAATTTCTTTTCACATTATTACTTACATTGAAGGTTGATATACAAAGAAACAGAGTGAAGCATGAAGAATTTCTGATGCTTATTAAAGGTTGGAACTGCGGAACAATTTTAAGTAGAGCACATATATTATTGTAGAAAATTTGTGAGCTATAGTTATATCTCCTAGCCAACCTGCTGCTTCCTTTTGCACATGAGAAGCCAATCAATTGAAAGAATACATGCTTAACATTCTGTTGTGGTGACAGACAACATTGTATGGTAGTTATAATTTATAGCAGCACACTGAATACTGATAAATATAGCTTTGAGAATCGTGAGAATTTGAAAGGAAAATTGTTAAGTATCCTTTCAGTTGATGTTTATGTCTGCTCAAATACCACCAGGTATGTGTTTGACTTAGAAAAATTATTAAACTAAACATCTTTTAGTTTATTTGGTAACTGCAGGAGGATGAGCAAGTGAATAAGAACAGAAGGTGATGCTAACAGTTTAAAAGAATACCAGACTCTTAGCTGAATATTATAAGTTCATGGCTTTAGTCTCAACTGCATGCAAGCACTGTGTATCTTCACTTGAAAGGTTGGAGTCTGTGTGAGCCGACACAGGCAGGACGCAGGAACAACCACAAAACCATGGATGAAATGCAAAGAGTAAATTTAATCTCGATACCTCACAAATTGGGGGATTTCCGAAGCAGTACCTGGGCAAAGGCACACAAGCAGGAACAGACACGGTGGAGCGTGGTCCTTGCTAGAGGGAGTCCTTGTTAGTGAGAGAGTCCTTGCTAGCGAGAGAGAGAGTGTGAGAGTGTTCAAACCTGTTGTTCTCACCTGTATATCAGGGATTCAAGCAGGCATAGTTTTCCGCTGTGCTTTGATCTTCTCAAACAGCAGGGCAGGAATCTCAGGCATGTTTGATAAGGTGCCTCTGAGTCCATCACAGGCCTATGTTATTTAAGTGCAGATGTTCTACTTGTTGAGCACATAAGACTAAACAACGATTAATGGGATATATGTGTTTTCCAACACCCCAGGTGCGAGTCACTTGAGCATGTTTACAATCCTCCTTACTGATCTTCCATTACTTTCCCACAAAGTAATTTTGTATTACCTTTCCAAGATACTTAATTTTCCAGGCAATATTTATTTATGGATTATAACTGTTAATTTCTCCATGTTGAATTTGCAAAATATCTTTTCCCAACATCCATTTATTTCCAGGTACATTACACAAAGAAATAGTAAATCCTCAAAAGAGAAACTGGTTAACAAAGATTAAGTTTAAGGTACATCATAAAAAAATTAATATAAACTAATCAAACTACAAACTGTGCTTCACCAAAGATGGTGTGACTTTATAAAGTAGAAAACCTCTGTAACCTCCTGATTAAAAATCTGAATTCTTGTAGCTTGTGTTTTCTTTTTGTTTTGTGTTTGTTTTCCTTTAGCTTCAGTTGAATTCCAAGGAAGGCAAAAATACATATTGGCAAAGGTATTATGTTATCTACAACAAAAAATAAAAGAAAACAACATTGAAATTAATCTACTTCAGTTTTTTCTCCGTAAACTGAAGCTCGTTCTTTTACAGTAGAAAATAGATTTAGCTTGTAATGGGAATCTGTTATGGATTTAAAAAAAATATGTTTTAAAGTAAGATGAAAAATAAGATTTGAAAATAAATTTTGTGTGTTACCTAACTCAGAAATTTCTTTGTGAACATCCTTAGTTATTGAGTAGTCTTTCTCCAGACTGAGAAGACTTAGTCATGTGAAATAGGCTTGCAGTATCTAGTTTACATTTTCCAAACAGGTCCATTTTTGGTTTTTTGGTCTTTTGAGTGTCTTCAACAGTTCTAATTATAACTAATTCCAAATTTCTTGCAGGTGGTGCTTCCCTAGACCTTAAAGTTTGTCCTCCTAAGCCAGCTAAATGGATTCTGGATATGACTTGGCTGAACTTGGTGGAGCTCAGTAAACTTAAACAATTTTCAGATATTCTTGATCAAGTAAGTAAGAGCTTTTAAAAAATAATCTCTTGTTTGACAGTGATTGTCTGGTAGTGATCAAGGGATGTGGTGGGAAACTGGTTTATTTTATAGAACAGAATGAAACTGATAGCAGATAGCCACAGTTGTGGCCCTGACTGCATAGCAACCTGTATTGATAAAAAGACTTAAAAAACCCCAGGAAAATATGAAGAAAGTAGAATGTTTCACACCCTATATAATTATAATACTTTCAGATTGGGATACAACTTGCTATTATCCAATTTACATAATGCAACTGGAATCTTCTTTCAGTTGTTAGAGTTTCTTGCATCCCTGTTTTGCTTTCTTACACTATGTTTTATGATGCTTGTTCCAATATTTCTCTGATTACATGGAGTAAGAGTTAGGGAAAGGGTGTTCAGTAAATTCAACACTTGTATGAATAGTCTTAATGGACACTAAGCGTATGGTAGCTAATGGAATAAGTAAATAGCATTTGGTGTATGTTAAGACTACCTTCTATATAGTCCTGTGGGAAGCAGATGCGTACCTAGTGTTCTCAAAGCTATGTCTGAGCTTCGCTATCTGTGTTCTGACCTTGCCATGCCGTTGTATCATTCATGAAAAATACTGAGTAGTAGCTCATTTTTTCAGAATATGAATACCTAAGGGAATTGTTGCATTCTACAATTTTGAACTTAAAATCTGAATGCTTATCTTCTCTTTTTTTTTAATAACCTTATTAAATCTGTGTACTAACATTGCTAAACAAATGCCTATGTGTGGATTACGTATCTTTGACCCTCATTAAAAGTTTGTGACCTAGTGGCAGTTGAAATGTGACTTGTCTGTTTAGTGAGAGTTACTCGTTTAATGGTATAACTGCAGATTTCCAGAGCAGAAAAACAGTGGAAAATCTGGTTTGATAGTGAGAATCCTGAAGAAGAACTGGTTCCTAGTGGCTATGGTCAATCCCTGGACTGCTTCAGACATCTTCTTCTTATCAGATCTTGGTGTCCTGACAGGACCATAGCTCAGGTACATTTATATAGCCAACATAATCTATTTAAGTGTCTTTAGAATAATAGTTACAGGATTGCAGTTCAGTACTTTTTTGTTTAATGCTAAGCTCCTTTTTGTAATGGACCTTTACATTGCATTTTCTGAAGTTCTTTTCAGACAATTTATGCATTTGTTGCAAGGGCGGTGTTAGCAAAATTATTCCAATATATTGAAAGAATATTAGCTAGTGATTATACTATGGAGATAGGATTTCATCTGCAAACGTATGTGTTTATCCATTTCTGCTTTATTGGTTCAAAAGGTATTTTTGACTGTCCTTGCTGATACTACTCACTGGAATTGTAGAAGTGTCCTTGTGTTAGGCTGAAGTAAAATCTTTTCATGAACTCAGTTGGCTGAGAGAAAACAAAACATGAAAACAATTTAATTGAGGCACCATTTCTTGCATGGAGGAATTAGACCCACCTTAGAAAAATCTGTATTAAGGTCTGTTCAAAATTTTTAATTTAAAGCCATCTATGTAGAAAGGAGGGAAATACAAAATTAAAGTTCATTAAATTATTAAACATATTTTTAAGAAAAATCAACTTCTAGGAGCCTATTTTTAATCTTTATGTTCTTCTTCAGTACAAAAGAATAAAAATTATGCAATTGCTGACAATTTCAGAGCAATGATTGGCAATTTACTGAAGTCAGAATGCATCACTAAAATTGTGGTATTAATTTTATGGATGCAAACCTTTAGACATTGTGACTGGATTCATAGAAACTCTCAGCAATTATTGGTGTAACTGTAGTCAACAAAAGGTTAAATGGTGCTGTATAATGAATCTCTCAGATGTGTGCTATATGTCTGAAATGGATCATGCAAAATTAGTTCCTCAGTTCTGTTAATGGGGGCAAGATACATTTTCATCTTACAATGGTTTTATGAAAACTGATAGGTTATCAAATGCTAAATGCTGAATATCTTTTGTCTCTGAGAAGTAACCCAGATGTATTAAGGGGAAGATTGGTCTAATTCAAAAGCAATGTAGTGGGAAAGAATACAAAATCATCTCAGAGTGTTTGAAAGAGCCTTTTCTACTTCTTTGTAAAAAGGAACAATAATCTAACATTTTTTGAAATAAATAAATAAATAAGGAATAACAGAGATTGTCTTCACCTTTTCCTCTGGATCTTCTACTTAGTGACAGTTATTTTCATCATTACTACTATTAATTCATTATTTGTTTAAGCATGAAGGTGGGAAAGACCTAACACCTTTGAAGCATATCTTCCATTCTTTCCTCCTTTTTTCTCTAGTATTTGGAAAGGAAAGCTAGATTTTAAGGTTAGGAGTTATGCTATCTAATAGAGATACCATCTTTAAATCATTAACACCTTTCTAAAGGTTTAGTAAGGTTATTATTTTTATTATACTGTAATTATAGGTATTATATATAACAATGCATGCAGATATATGTAATAGAATAATTATTTTTAAAGTTTTAACTGATCTTATAAGGCTGTAAGAAATAACACATTCAAAGACAGTATGATATGTTAACATGTAAAAATAAATTTGTTGCATATTTATATTTCTGATCTAAATTTATAGCAGCCTTTGCTCTTCAGTTTACTTATTGGTTGTATTTATACTGTGAAGAAAACAGTATTAAATGATTATGTCACAGGTTAAATTTACCCTTTTTACTATAGGCAAGAAAATACATCATTGACACTATGGGGGAGAAATATGCAGAGGGAGTCATCTTGGACTTGGAGAAGACATGGGAGGAGTCAGGTCCACGTACTCCTCTCATATGCTTTCTTTCCATGGGCTCTGATCCTACGGACTCAATTATTGCTTTGGGAAAAAGACTGAAGACAGAGACACGTTATGTTTCCATGGGCCAGGGACAAGAAATCCGTGCTCGTAAACTTCTACAGCAGACAATGGCTCATGTAAGAGACAAAGATCTGAATGTTTTTTGTATCTGTATTAAACACTTGGAAATGAAAATCTCTCATGAAATAAAGTGGTTTGGTGGGTATTTAATGCTGATGCAAGAACCTTTATTTATTTGTATAAGTAAGTGTCCTAAGCAATAGAACTGTCTTTTCACAGTCATTTAATTGGCCATAACAAGCTTGTGGTTGTTTTGATACTCTGCAGACATCAGTTTTTTTAATATAAAATGGAGTTTTTGTTGTACATTGTTGACTGATGAACATAGGGGAATTGATTGTTTGGGTTGCACGAATATTAAATATTCTTTAGCAAGAATTTCACAACATTTTTTCAGTTTTGTATTTTTACTAATACAAACATATCTTGTTAAATGAAGATAATTAATTCCAAATATGCTATTGATAGTTACATAACCTAGAGAAAAACAAGGCATATAGCAAAATATTTTGTATTGCTGTAGTCTGGATTTTGAATTGGGATGGACAATCTGACAGCACAGGCATTTTACAAGTGAAACATGGAAGAATTAAAGAATAAAATTTCCTGTATGAGAAAGAAAAGCTGAGATGTTCAGTTTAGCATGCTTTGTCCATCAGGTGGTAGTACTGCTATGCCTGCTGTTGTGAACAGATTAAACTTCTTGCACTCCTGTGTTAGGAGCTTCTTCCCTGTCTGTATAACCAGTTTTCCTCTGAGTTTTGCCTCAGATTCTCGTTTGACAACTTCACATTAAGAGCTAATTAGCAGATCAGATGAAAAGAAACTCAAAATATAGGGAAGAAGAGCTGCTTTTGTTTAGTTAAGAGAAATCTAGTTACTTTCCCTCACCGTCTCACGTACTGTCTTAATGAAGAGATATGTGAGGTGTCTATATGAAGTATGGTAATTAATATGAGAAAATTTTATATCTGTTGATGGATAGCAACAGATTAATTAACTATGTATATTTGGTTATTTTCCAAGCCTATGACCCTTGCGAGGAACAAGGTTTAGCAGCTTGCTTTATGGAGCTACTTCTGAGCTCCTTTATATAAATCAAGATTTATCAGCGTTTATCAGCACTATAGTCATGACTAGATATGTTTTAAATGAAATGGAAAAGATAGGGACTAGAGAAGACCAGATTGGACAAGGAAGGACCACTTGTTTAGATGATAGAACCAAACAAGCTAACAATGCCTCCAGAAGGAACAACCCACAGCTTAGCTCACATGAGCTTTCTTTTGGAGAAAAAATATTTTGTTAATTGCATGTGTACCATTGCTATGGATACTGGGCTCTGTTTGTACATGAAATGTGCATGAAACCAAATGATAAAGGCCTTGGTTTTTATTTGGTGAGCCAGTGGTGCAAAATTGACTGTGGAGGATTTCTTCCTTTAACAGCTCTGATAAGCACTTAAACATGCTATATTTTGCTATAGCTTAAATGTGTCGGCTTTGTTCCTAACCTACAGCATAAACAAAGGGTGATTTTAGTGATTCCAGTTTGTAAACAATGTTGATAAATTTATATTCTCTTGTTTTAAACAAGGGAGGTTGGGCACTTCTGCAAAACTGCCACCTTGGACTTGACTTTTTGGATGAATTAATGGACACTGTAATAGAGACAGAGACTGTCCATGAAAGCTTTCGACTGTGGATGACAACCGACATTCACAAACAGTTCCCCATCACTCTTCTTCAAATGTCTATTAAGTTTACCAATGAACCACCACAAGGGCTCAGAGCTGGACTAAAGAGAACATATAGTGGTGAGTGCTAGAGTGGTAATGATTTAAAATTAAATTTTGCTCATTTTTGGACTCTCTGGAGTTATCATGGGGTCACATTGTAGCCACTGATAGTAGCTGTAAACTAGTAAGAAGAACTGATCATAACGATGCCAGGACACATCTTGATCCTTGGTTTGAGCTAGAAGTTGTGAAAGTTAAAAGGAAGAGAAGATCTGCTGAAGTTCTGTTGCCAGAACTAATTGGACAGCAAAACAGGAAATGCTTTTTCTTTGCTCAAATGTCGGCTTCTAATATCTCAGTTCAAAGTGTTTAAATTTTTAATCTTATTGTGTCTTTGGCCAAAAAGCGACATGTTAATCTTTGTTGGCTATTAAGTGCTCTTTACGTTGCATAAAATAAAGGTTAAAGAGTCTGTGCAGAAAGCAACTTAATGTGAATTCGGCTATTAGTAAATTATGGGGTTTTACCTGAAGTTTATGCTTTTAATTTGAGCGACTTAATAACATGCTATAAACTGTCTCCAGCATAGAACCCTTGGTAGGACAATAATTTACTCTTGGGAGAGGCAGAGAACCAACTGAGTATCTCTAGGAGTGATGTTTTAGCACTGATTTGAAGTAGTTTTGAAAAATACTATTACTGTGTTTCTTATGAAGTCCTCTTACAATCAATAGGTGTCAGCCAGGATTTACTAGATGTCAGTGACATGGTACAATGGAAACCAATGTTGTATGCTGTAGCCTTTTTACACTCTACTGTTCAAGAAAGACGCAAGTTTGGATCTCTGGGTTGGAATATACCCTATGAGTTTAATCAAGCTGATTTCAATGCTACTGTGCAGTTCATTCAAAACCACTTGGATGGCATTGATGTCAAGAAGGTAATTAATGTTTTTGTGGGGAAGGTGGATTAGGGTGATGGATCTTTCTAGTAGTGGAATGTATATACATGGTTCCCAATAACTGAAATACAAACACGATTTAAGTTATTTTTTTGTTTCTTTCCACAAACATTCAACATTCCAAGTATACATTTCTGTAGAGCAGCAGGCTTAAATTAGACTTTTAATCCTGTGCATGTTAAATTTACATATTAAACTGTACATTTAAAAAAATATAATCTCTGCCAGCTGCCTCCCCCGAAAACTTCAGAAATATAGACCTTAGAAGTATAGACCTTCTTTTCAATGCTAATTAAGTCAGATAGTTAAAAATGGACCACTGTGTTTAAAATATTCTTTTGTTTAAATCTATTTTGAGTAAAAATAATGTTTGGCTCCTCCAACCTATTGTGGCAGCAAAAAGAAATGCAAAGTGGCTTTAAATGACTAAGTAAGAATTCCTCAATTTCATATGGTCAGTTGTCATATAGAGGTCTGTGGCAGATCACTTTGTGATTGGCATTTTAAGTGAAGTTGAAAGCATGATTGAAATGTAGCTGTATCCCTCTTGCCCAGATGCCGGAATAGCTTCTTGAATTAGTTGTCAATGAATTCTATTTTGAGAAATCCTTGAAGGTGTTCTGGGAATGCAGGGTTATAGGAAAAAAGAGTAGTAAGAAAACAATTTTCTTCCAAAAGGGACAGAGATGCAGGACTTGGTATATCAGCTGTTCTCACTAAGGGAGATGTAAATAGGTGAGAAGAGGATTAGCTAAAGTCAGTGCTTTCTGCTTTGTTTTAGGGGATCTCCTGGAGTACTGTTTGTTACATGATAGGTGAGATCCAATATGGTGGCCGTGTGACAGATGACTATGACAAAAGACTCATGAACACCTTTGTAAAGGTTTGGTTTAGTGAAAATACATTCAATCAGGAATTCAGCTTCTACAAAGGATACAGCATACCCAAATGTACTATGCTGGAGCAATACCTTCAGTACATACAGGTTGGTAAATGAAAGATTTTAAACACTAAAAAACCCAGTTCACTTGTTTCTCATAAGTTTCTGAGTCTCTATAATTTGTCTTTTCTTCTGAGTACCTATATCTTGTCTTTTATTTGCAGATTCTTTATTACTTTCTAGCAGTCTGCATATCTATTAGTGACAACTAGTTGTCGTCATCAATGTTATCATCGTCATGACAGGAGTCTTTTCTTTTTCATGTGATGTGCTTGAGGGACATACCTGAAGGCATACAGTTATTAAAGAGGGCAAAGAATGGAGTCCAGACATTGGGTGCAATCTCACAGAAATAAGAAGTGTAGATATATAAAAGTACAAGCTGACTATTAAAATAGCGTATAGAGGTTAAAACTGAATTTGTTGTTAAACTTGGTGTGATTTGGGCTGTGACATGACAAACAGATCACAGCAAGTTATTTGCCCTAAGACTGTTTGAAGAGATCTAGCCTCTTACTTTACAATGTAAGGGGTGGTTTTTTGTGTTTGTTATTTGGGTTTGTTGTGTGTGTTGTTTGGTTTTGGTTTCTATTTCTTTATTCTTTTTTAATAATTAGCTTATAAATCCATCTCCAGTTGTGCTCTTTTTATATTTTACTATGTAGAGTCTTCCTGCTTACGACACACCAGAGGTGTTTGGTTTGCACCCTAATGCGGATATCACTTACCAAAGTAAACTTTCCAAAGATGTATTGGACATCATTCTCAGCATTCAGCCTAAAGATAGCTCTGGCGGAGGAGGTGAAACCCGAGAGGCAGTTGTAGCCAGACTGGCTGATGATATGCTGGAAAAGCTTCCTGCTGATTATGTACCATTTGAAGTGAGTTAATGAAATTCTCTCAAAAACATTTGCTCCATCTTGTTTTGTGTTGATAAAAAAAAAAGTAATGATATTAATTTTTTCTTAAAGCATATCTGAATTCATTCATACAAGCAATACTTCAAAAACATATTTTGAAGAAGTCTGACCAGACTCTTAACATTTATAATGAAGTCACTAAATGTGCACTGAAGTGCTTTTGTAAGAGCTTTTTCAAAATATTAAACCACTTAATGCTTAAGTTGTCATTTGCACTGTGGGGGAGGTAGGATCATCAGCTTTTAACTAAGGTTGTTGACACTGTAGAGAACTGAGGTCATGTTGCAAGTATATTCATGCTTCTAAAAGTATTACAGCTTTAACATACGTGTTTGGGATTCAGCTTACATCCTGAAGATATTTTTAGGTTACTTTCTTCTTCAGTGAAGTGAATGCTGAAGAGCTTGTCAAGTGATAGATGTCATTGATTGAAGCCTAGTGTTGGTATCTCAGGATCCATATTAACACATAATAGCTTACGTAATTATATTCGTAATGGACACCTGCTGCCTTGCAGTCATTTCTTTTCTGAAATAGCAACTTTCCTTCTGTTTGTGTGGAAGATGGAATGACTCTCAGGTGAGAGGGTTTTCTTACAGTTAGAAAACATTTACTGATGACTAGATACATGGACACTCCAATTGACTGTATTCTGTGTCCCCATCCTGGAGACTAGTTTAATTGAGTGTTTGGACAATTTGTGTTGTTTCTGGGTCTTTCCATAATTCTTAGTTGTCCTTTAGAGCCCCAGAATTTTAGGATGCTGACATTACAGTTCTTACCAGGTAAGGCTGGTTATGAGCTTCAAATAAGTGAGAGGAAAATGCTTGTAAAATAGTGAAAGTTCCTGTATTTCCTGTATCAGAGGATGCTGAACTTTTATGTTTCGTTATATTTGTGAAAGCTTAAAAGCAAGTAAGATTAGCTATGTCAGTAATAAAGCATTTACAACATTGTTGTTATGAAATAGATGTGAATCACACCCATGTGTCATCAAAAAGAAGTTCATACCCATGTTTATACTTCAACAGATTCCTGAAGTAGCCACCTGCTTATCTAGGCAGTAAGGTGTTTTATTAATTAGATAATTTGCCTGCTGTCTCCTTCTTGAGGAGAGTGAAATCTCTTATCCTTAGTCTTCTGTCATTTTGCTTACTCTTTAATAGAGGTTAGCATGAGGACCTGGTACAAGGCTAGGTGGCTTATGAATGCCAAATTTCTCCTGTCAGGATGCTGAGCGATGAGAAGGAGCAAGGAGATTTGTACAATCTAGTGCCCTCTTTTTGGTTTTTACATAGTAGTGAATTTCCCTTATGTGGGGTATGCTCATGAGTATAGACTCTCTTTAGGTACCCACATCTTACATCTGTTATTTTATGTTTTCTGCCCATTTTGTATTACGTAATCTTCCTTCCTTCAAATGGCATAATTATGATAATATATTTTGTCTGAACAGATGAGTTAATGTATCTGAATTTGGAACATGATTATCTAGCAGTCGTGGAAAAGTTTGCGCTTGATGAAGTTTCTGACCTACTGTCTTTGTAGAAGCCTGAGCTTTATGACTTTCCAAAAGGCTGGACCAGGTGTCTGAGATCTGCAGAGGATTGCAGTTTGCTGAGTTTCTCAGAAGGGTACTGCTTTAGTGATGGGCTAAATCTCCTGCTAGTTGTTAGTTCAACTCTTCAAATTCTACTCGGACGTCTCCATGAATCTATATGTGGCTTAATAAAGGCATATATTATATAGTGTCATAGGTACAGTTAGTCCTGTTAAGTTTACAAGAGCTCTCTTTGGGCACATCAGCTCTGATCAGAAATGACAAAATTTAGTTTTTATTAATAAAAGTGAATCTGGAGCACTAAACTTTTTCACATGGTGAAAACTATTTAAATTCCTTTTTGTGTAGCAAAATACTAGTAAACTTAGAAAGGTTATGCATATTACTAAGAACAGGGCTGTTACCCTTTATAGGATTCACTACCTGTTATATATAATTATTTCACCTATCTCCCTATAGGACCATATTGACTACAAAATTTCTGGTTATGTCCATACAGTTGTTGTTAAATTGTTAAACTGACACTTTTGATTAAAAATATATCAGCAAGTTTTATTAGAATACAAGACTGCCTGGCATTGTGATAGTTTCCAGGCATTGCTGATAAATAATGCTACTATGCTGAGGCAAAGTGGCTGGGGCAATCACTCTTGATTGGTTTGTGCAAAGTGAACCTTGGGAACTATCTGTTGGAATTAAAGCTGCAATTCTTGAAATTGGGTATGGCCTACATGCTGTTTAAATGATGTTACCTCATAGAATGATATACAGACTAAATCATGAGTTAGACTAAAAGCATAGCCAGTCTTGACATCATAGATTTCTCTTGGAACAAATCCTGTATTTGTCTCTTGCAGAGGATTCAAGTAAGATGTCAAACTGACCATTTGACTTACTAAATAAAAGTATTATGTCTTATAAATTGTATTCGGGACTAATCTTGACATAAAGCCACCTTTGTTTTTTACTTCTGTTGAAGGATCTTTGGTGTTCTACCTGCAGGTAAAAGAGAAGCTAAAGAACATGGGACCTTTTCAGCCTATGAACATATTTTTGCGACAGGAGATTGAACAAATGCAGAGAGTTATTTCCTTAGTGAGAAGCACTCTGACTGATCTAAAACTTGCCATTGATGGGACAATTGTTATGAGTGAAAATCTGAGGGATGCTTTAGACTGCATGTATGATGGAAGGATTCCTGCTAGCTGGAAAAAAGTAGGTGTACATCACTTGTTTTGTAAGGAAAAAAAAATTATTTCTGTAGAGCTAGATTAAACTGCTAGACATACAGTAAATACTTTTTTCAAACACAAGTGTTAACCAGGACTGTGCAACTGCTGGCATAGATTTTGGGCTAAAATAAACACTGTCAAAACAAGCCTTCTTTCATTTATAAAACCAGAAATGAATGTGGGAGATGCAGATATTTCCCATTTTAACAGCCTGTTGCATATTAGCAGGATAAAAAGCTGGAGAGAAGAGAATAATTTAAAATGTGATGATGGATTTTAAAAAATAGCACCCAGAGTAGTGGACTACACAGTTGCTATTCTTTGAGATTAAGATTTGTAGTCATAGAACCATAGAATAGTAGAAGCTGGAAGGGACCTCTGGAGATGGTCTAGTTTAACTCCACTACTGAAAGCAGGGTCAATTAAAGCAGGTTTCCCAGGACTTTCCAGAATCAAGAGTTCACAACCTCTCTGGGCAACCTGTTCCAGTGTTTGATCACCCTCACAGTAAAACCCAGCCAACCAAATGCCAACCAACCAACCAAAAAACCTCTTAAGTATAGATGGAATTTCCCACATTTCATCTTGTGCTCATTGCCTCTTCTGTCACTGACAAGGATCTGGCTCCATCTTCTTCCAGTCTCCACACATGAGGTATAAACATTGATAATATCTCCTCCGAGCCTTCTCTTCTCCAGGCTAAACAATCTCAGCTCTCTCAGTCTCTCCCCACAGAAATTGTTTTCAGGGACATCTAGAGCTGTTAATGGCAATGGATGGAAAGAAAAAATGGGGAGGCGTTTTTGGTGTTTGCTTGTTTTGTTTTTATTGACAAAGTGTTTTCGTGGTACAGAACCTAGACCAAAGCAGGTGCTTTAGAGCACAAGTATGATACAACTATTCAAAGAGAAAAATCATCATAAATCTTCACATAGTCCAAGCTCAGTTTTCCTTAACTTTTTTTTTTTTTTTTCAGAAAAAGCAGAATAGTTTTGGCAGAAATCCTGTTTATCTTGATGCATTGACCTTAAAAGACATGTATACGATATTTCTTCCTAGTTCACATAGCTATCTAATTTTGCAAAAACATCATAAAATGAACAATTACCAAAGGGACCATTAAGCATGTCTAAATGGAATGGTAGGCATGAACTTGAACAGAACAAGAATGTGCTTCAAGTTTCAGTGGGATGCAACATTCATCTATCAAGTTAAAAGTTAAGATATGAAAAATGAGCTTTAAATATGCTTTGCTAATACTATGTTGTTTACTATCTTAAGAGGAATTACCTTTTCTTGACATGAATATGATGTTTTAAAACTGTTGAATAAAATTAAAAAATAAATATACTGTTTACTATTTTTAGGCGTCTTGGGCTTCCAGTACCCTTGGTTTCTGGTTTACTGAACTTCTAGAGAGAAACCACCAGTTTTACAAGTGGATTTTTGAAAGCCGACCAAACTGCTTCTGGATGACGGGGTTTTTTAATCCTCAAGGATTTTTAACTGCAGTGAGGCAGGTAAATTGTGTTTAAAGTCTCACTCTGCTTATTCTTTGATATACTTTTTAAAAAATATATATATTGTGTGAAGAAGGCTGAATTATACACATAGCTCCATCATGTCAGCAGGGAAGATATGTAACTGCATAACTGCCTAACATTTCATGGGTGAAGTGTTCTTCCTCTCTCTATACCTTTTCAGTATATCAACCACTAACGTGTTAAAATATATTTCGTACTTTGACTGAGCCCCATGTATGTAGGGCCTACCTTACAACATTATTAAGGTACCGGAGAATTCTCATGTTACCACTGAGATACCCCTGAGAAGAGGTGTTAAGACCATGAATTTATTTTCCTTTTTTTCCCTCCCTTTTGGTCTGTATTCAGAACTTACCTGGCTGGAGACTTGCCAGAACAGCTATTCAGAATTAGTCTTAAATTACGCTTCTGTGGTTCAGTGGCTGATTCAGTCTCTCCTCATGAAGTGGGAAAGACTTTCTTTTATTAATGCGTACTGCCTATGAAGTGTGATGTATTTGTTAATGTATGTATCTCTGTTGACTTGGTGATTGTGTTGGTTGCTCAGCATGCTAGTTGCGTTTGACAAGTGAGCTGCTTTTTACTCTAAAAGGAGGCCATAAATAGCTATGTTGTTCGACATAAGGTGACACATAGGAGACAATACTTGTTGGGAATCTGTAAAATTGGTGAAGAATACTCAGGTGGGAATCCAATGGGACCTCAGAAAAAAAGCTAATGTTTGCAGGAGAGAATGAAGATTTGCAGAGAAGGAAAATCTCCCCTTTTGCTCTGAGGTCTGGGTAGCATAATCTTCAGCTGTCAAACTGAAGTTCTAATTGGTGACCTACTAAAATTGTAGGCATACAGCCTTGGAATTATATAAAAAGATATTTCTTTTGAGTAAACAGTCCTAAATTGTCCTAATTTTCTTTTGGACTCAAGCTTGTCAAAAGGGTTTAGTAGCAGGATCTGAAACAGTTGGAATCTACAGAACTTTCCTGGTTCCTGTCCAGGTTACAGTGGAGATAGTGTTAATTTTCACTAGGAGCTGGGATGGGACACAGCAAGGAGGGGGGTTCAGCTGACCCAGATAGCCAAACATGTATTCCATACCATGTGACAACTGCCCAGTATATAGCGGGAAGCTGGCTGGGCGAAGGGGCAGAAATTGTGGCTTGGGAGCGGGCTGGGGGGTTCCTGGGTCCGGTCGGTGAGCGGTGGTACATTAATCGTGCTTTGTACATTCCTCTATCAGTGTTATTGTTGTTGTTTTCCTCTTTCCTTCACTGTTCTGTTAAACTGCCTTTATCTCAGCCCACGAGTTTTGCCTTTTTTCTTCCGATTCTTCCCCTATCCCAGTGCTGGGGTGGGGAGAGAGCTGGAAGACCACAGGATGATTTGTTGTCAGCTGGGACTAAACCATGACAGTTCCCTAAAAAGAGAATGTGGGTACGTAACAACCTAATGTCCCAAGTGAAGACCAAAGTTACTTTCTGGGCTTTGCTATGTGGTGGAACAAATAGAAGTGAGAAAGAGCCGGAACAAACATTAATTCCAATTACTTCAAACAAAGATCTTGAAAAACATTTGCAAGGCTGGGACAAAACTTAGGTCTGGCATAACTTAATGGCATGGGATAATAAGGGATAGGGCAAGGTAAAGGGGTGTTGTCCAGTGCACTAACTGACTAGATTTGAAGTCTATGTTGAATCTTAGGCATGTCTATCTCCAAGTGTTCTCTGGGTTTTTTGCAGTCTCTTTATGTAGCTTTAGAGCTGAATGAGCTCTTGGTCATAAAGAATACAGCTAATGAAGAGTATAGGTATAGAAAAGGGAGGGTAACCCCAGAAAATGCAGCAAATTACACATTTTAGTTTTGTTATTGGAACTGTTTTACTTAGTGTGTGCAGTTAATGTTTTCTCGTCTTACGAAAGCTGTGAAATTTTCATATTTGCAAGAGCCAGTTGCCAGTGGCATTCGGTGTTTGTGTTACTTGGTATGGTCTTAAGATATTGTATATAACAGAAAGATTGAAAATCAAATATAGTGGATAAAGTACTGAAAGCTTTCTTGTAGTACTATGCCATCACTTGCTTAGAGAGAAGTCAAACTGCTGTAAACATGGATATGATAAAAAGTTAATTATTTTGTATTGAAAAGGATAAGTTGTGACCATACAAATGTTTCTAATAAATACTTGGAGAAAATGGCTCTGTGCACATGTAAAAATGTAACCTCCATACTTTGGTCTACTTTGGGCAGGAAATAACAAGGGCTAACAAAGGATGGGCTCTTGACAGTGTAGTGATGTGCAATGAGGTCACTAAATGGATGAAGGATGATATCACAAGCCCTCCTTTGGAAGGTGTCTATGTGTATGGGCTGTATTTGGAAGGAGCTGGTTGGGACAGAAGAAACATGAGACTGACTGAATCTAAGCCCAAGGTGCTCTTTGAGATGATGCCGGTTATAAGGATATATGCAGAGAATAACAGTAAGTAACTGTATTGTAAAGGATGTTATTTTGAGAGAATTCAATGTAAATTTTTATTCAACTGCTTGGAAGTCTTTTGGGCTTTAGGGATTTCATGAGGCCGTCGCTATTCATTGTATACATACTGAATCTTTTTCAATGGGGGAAACTTCCCAGTGTTCCATATAAAATGAGCTTTCAGCCTTCCTTGATAATTGATAATAGGTACTTTGTTTCCAAATATTTGGATAGGTCTCTACCTTCTGGTCTTGATGGTGTTAATAACTTTTTAAACCCATTACAGATGAGATGTTCTCTGTGTGCTCTGACGAACATGCTTGCATTCAGTCTTCCATTGACAATATGTGTCCTAGATTAAGATCAACATTTATATACATAAACTCTGTAACCTCTGTAACCTAAACCCAAATAACCTCTTCCCAATGTCGTGTTAAAAGGGTGTTAGTTTTAATTCTGTTTCAGAGCCGAGGGCTCTAAGACAGCTCAGTGTGCCTGTCTCAGATCCTGCTGAAGGCTTTCACTGAGACAGCATCGCAAAGCTGTAAAGGTAAATGATTTCCTGTTTCAGAGCCCTGCTAAGGGCCTTCACCAAAAGAGTTCAATGTTTGCCTCTTTCAGAGCCCTGCAAAGGACTTTCACTGAGACAGTTAGCAAAGTTGAAAAGATAAAATGATTTATTGAAGCGACAGGTATAACAGATTCGGAATTGCTGTTGATAAATGCACTAGCGCTAATGTACTACAATAATGCTAGCAAAATAAGTGAATAACTGAACAAATGAACAAATGAGTGAATGAATAAATGAATGAATGCTATCCTGGGAGTTCTTCACCAAGATGTGATGGTGCAGTGCTTACCAAGAAGGCATCCCTGTCTTGGTAGAGGAAGAGGAGTAGACCCTGTCGACTGTCTAGATCTCAAGTTTCTTCTCCCTCAGAGAGATCTCTCAATCGTGTGCGTGTGTGTGTGTGTGTGTATGTGTATGTGTCCATATACCCTCCATATTGCCCCATGTATCCTAACCTCGTCTGATCCCCTCCCTGGGGTGATGTTTTAGCATGATCTGGGTGGAGAGTTGGGTGCTATAGTCACGTATGTTTAGCATGTTCTTCTTTTTGCCCATTATCATACTTAGGGGTGTCAACTTTAATATTCATTTTGCGGATAATTAAGCAAAAGGTCTTACTCTGGCCACTGTGGCCTTCAAAATTCTGTGCTGAAGCCACTTATCTGCTTATTCCTTCACTCCTGTGACTTTGAGCCAAAACAGGGCAGTACTGCCATCACAAGACTCCCTCCTTTGGCTGTTTTTCACACCGCCCTGTCAGCTCTCGCCCCCACAGGGCGCACACAGGAGATAAGCGATCATCAGCGTTGTTAAACTCTTATCTACCAAATTCCCACACCCACATCCCAAAAACTAATGTAATTTATATAAATATAAAAATTATATGTTTCCACAACATATATATATATAAACCCCATTTATATCTTATATAAGGTATTTATAGATAACATGTTATATATATAAAGTGTATATTTATAATAATGCATATTTTTTTTCTGGACAAGGCTATGTTTGAGGTAACAGAAGCAAGGAAGGGGTGGAGTGAGATGGTGGAAGATGTTTTGTCTTTGAGACAGAAAAGGACTGTAAAAATGGAAAGGAAACAAGGGGTTGGAAGACAGTGCTGTTTTGTGAAAATGTATAATTTAGGTTAATGTGGGGGCTTTTTCCATATAAAATAGGAAATACTGTTGAACAGGAATGTAAAATAGGATAGGACTATCCACTGTGGAATGTAAAATTGGAAATTTCTGTTGAAAAGCATTCCACCTCCAAAAGCAAAGCCTACTTACATACTATTTTGCCCAGATTTTGTGTAGCTGTTCTTTTATAAGAGGCATGATCACTGTGAAAGCAGCCAAGATTCTAAATAATGAACACTGAAGTATTAAGCACGACTAGACTACTGTTCTAATTCTACAGTGAAGAAGTTGACAATTTAGACTCTGAAATACTAAATGCATTCCAAAATAGATTGTTCAAAATAGGACATTTTTATTTTGACACATTAGTAATATATTAAGTAATATTCAGTGGGCAGATTGAAATAATAATAACATTAATCAATGTCCATTTACATTTCTTGCTACATGCGGTTCCAAGGTGCTGATATTAAATCTTAAACCTACAGGAATTTCAAGCCATATGCGGCCTTCAGCTGGCAATAACACAGTAACGAACAGTGTGAGAATCAAGTAAGAGTTTTCTTTGGTGGTGATGGAGAGCTATGTGCTATTGAACTTCGATTCAGTTTTGTATTTGCCTTATGCTTACACCCTTAGGGCCCTGTTTTTTCAACCTAGTTTCATTGTTTTTTGTCTCTCTTGTCTTCTCAGCTTCAAAAGATTCACGTCTGTATTCATGTCCAGTCTACAAAAAGACCATTCGAACAGATACGAATTACATTGCTGCTGTGGATCTTAAAACCCTTCAGCCTCCAGAGCACTGGGTACTGCGTGGGGTAGCACTTCTGTGTGATGTCAAGTAATGTTAAAAAAAAAATGTTTCTAAGAGTTCTTTTCTGTTTTTAAATTAAACTTCAATATGTAGTTAGCTATACAATGGATCACTTCTAAAACTATATTTTCTAAGTCATAGACTACATTATGGTATTTTTAGAAAATTGTTCTCAATATACCTCAACAATAGGCTTATAAATGCTATTTCTTAGAGTGATAATAAGTTTGGTAAATAGATTGATGTATTATCTTC
Organism: Burhinus oedicnemus; assembly: GCA_008921705.1. Lineage (NCBI taxonomy): Eukaryota > Metazoa > Chordata > Aves > Charadriiformes > Burhinidae > Burhinus > Burhinus oedicnemus. Next base: position 454,823 of record VFFE01007704.1, read on the forward strand.
AGTGTCTTGACAAATCATGACAAATATTTAATGTTCCTATCTCACTATTGTGTGCTTAATTTTACCTTGAATAAAGATTAATTGACTTGAATGTTACTTTTCAGTGGTAAATATGGTTGTATCAGTGCTTACCTTCAAGTAGCTAAATACAAAGCTTTTTTTTTTTTATTTTATGTGTGTGCATGTGTATGTATGGAAAACTAAGCCCAGTTGCTCATTCATATTCGTTAATATCCCTCAAGATGATGTTCCAAGACTTATCTCCTAGCTGATAGTGTCTAGTTTGCTTGCTGCCTAAATAAGGAAAGTGAACCTGGAAAAATATCACACTTGTTTCACCACTTGGAGAACAATTTCGTTGTGTTACATAGGAAAACAAGCATTTGACACCTGCCAGAATTCCTTATTATCTGGTTCATGACTTATAAATATGTAATGAATAGGGAGAAAATAGTTCCATAGGAATGCTTGGATATTTTTTCATGTGATAGTACACCAGATTGGAGTCAATCTTCATCAAGGTGATTAGTTTTATGACATCAATTTTAGCTTTCTGCTCTAATTTTGCAGTGTTGTGATTTTTTATATTGTTCTTTTTTCCCCCCTTTCTCCTTTTTTACTTATGTCCTGCAGCATTTTTGGTTTCTCAGCTAGATTAGAAACTTTTCACCTGGGAATCAGTCTTAAGAGAGAAAGAAGCTCCATTTAGTTGAACACTATTGGCTTCACACATCAAGCACACTTATTTAATCATCAAAAAGCCAGTGTGTTTTTGTTGCTGAGTCCAATAGGTAATGTATCTTTGTGGTCCACTAGTCATTCACAATAACAGGTGCTGTGGAAGAGGAACCAGAAAGAACCAGTATTTCTGGTGCATATCATACATAAATGCTGCAATGGAGAAGCTGTTTTCAGTTTCATGTCAAATCAATACATGGAATTTGAAGGGTGCATTAATTAGGTTATTAAATAAACATGCTAAATATATCTCTTGCCTGAAGCTAATACTTAAAGAAATAAAAATTTATTAGAAGACAGAATTAATTGTCTTTGTATTTTAGTGGAGACTTCAGCATTCATTTCTACAGTCAAACCAGCTATGAAACTTAGGTGGAATATTAATTCTGCTTGAAACTCTAGTTGTAGACATCTTTCCATTGTCTTTCTATCTTAGAAGTATTCTTTTTTTTCTTTTTTCTTTTAAATAACTCACAGTGAAACAAATGAAATGTATGAAAATCTCCTTTAGGAAATACTTTTTAATTTAGACATGGCAATAAATAAAATGTAGGATGGGAGGGTTGAATCGTTCTTTACTGGACTTTGGAGCACCATGCTCAGACTTCCAGGAGATCCTCCAGGTGCTCATTGGAGTTCTAAGTTGCTGTGGACTTTCACCAAGACCTTACTCTCTGAAGGAGATCCACATACTTTGTCCTTGTGCAAGTCATTCGCACTGAGAATTTTCAAGCCACATACACTTCAAATGTCACCTTTCAAACAGTGGATTTATGGTACTATTATTGCTGTAGACAGAGTGGAGATGTCAGACTCCCTCGGTAATTCTCAGTGAGTGAACTGTGCACGTTTTTTTCAAAGTGTGATTTTCTGTGAGGGTGATGGGGAAAAGGATCGTTCCCCAAATAAATACACACTGATGATCCTAGTTATGCCAAAGACTGTTAGATCAGTGCAGCAACTGATGTTGGTAGTCACTGTGATTTCTGCTGTTAGCTCCATTTCTTAAGACGTTTGACATCGGTTCTTCAGGTGTCTGCAAAACCACCAGCGGGAATGGAATGACGAGGCATGGGAAAGTTCAATGAAAAGCTCTTTTGAAATGCAGTATCATGTCAGGGGCCAGAGTGCATAACCCTGCTGTCACAGGGGTTTCGCTGCCTTGGCTAGGGGACAATTTGGTGTAGCTGGAATTGGACCTGCCTCACTACTATGGACTTACATGGCAATCACTGATCTGTGGCAGACTCTGGTTACCCTCATCAGATCAGGCCCTGCCTTGCTGGCTCAACTTTCTGGCATGACCTCAGATCTGCCTTGTTATTACAGCCTCATCTGACAGTCACTGATATTTTAGCCGACCCTGTTTGCTGTCACGGTCCTGCTCTGCTTTTCTGTTCAGGTGCTGTGGGACTGTGCCCTTGTCAGAGTGAGCCTTGTCCTGCTCACCCTGCTGTGACTCTTGGCTCCCACTCTCATTTTCAAGCAGCCTGCCCTTGCTGCTCCCTGACATATGGCTTCAAACAGGTGAAAAAATGAACTGTTTCTTGTTCATCTTCATAGCAGAAGTGGGTAATAAAATGTTCTTATGGAAATGAATATCAATAAAATAACCAAACCTGACATATTATAGAACTGGATGTACTTTCTCCATGTTTGACTCTGCTATTGGTACTGAATGGATTACTCAAGAAAAACCATTCACAGACGTCAGTTGTGCTGTTATTAAGCATGTAGCACTAGACATTTGAGGATCTGGAAAAATGCAGGATTACAGAAGGTATTTCCTTATTTTTTTTTCTGATACCTGACATGATAAATAAATGTATTTTGGAGAATATTTAAAAACAAATGTTATACAAATTTCTCTTAGAAATTAACAATAATATAACTTTCTGAATAAGGTGGAGATATTATGGCTTCATCAGAATCCTTTGAAATTTCTCATAAATTTTAAAATAAGCAACTTAATCTTTCAAATACACACTATGCTGTGTACGCTATACTACATAGAAAGGTCTTGTCTTCCAAGCTTCTCTTCAGAAATACTTTTTTCCCTGAGTTTTGTGCCTACATTCATACATTTTAGCTCGTAGGTCATTCCCACTGAACTTTTTGTTCTTACTGTTGTGATTTGTTCCACTTTCAGAGGCTGTAAGGAAGAAGAAAAAGGTGAGTTTTTATCACAGTATAGGCAATGCAATTCCAAATTAGCAGTAAGTACAGTTGTCATTATTGAAAAGGATTTTTTTTTTTTAATCAAAAGTACATTGCTATGGTATATGTACAAACTGGACTATAAAGTATTTCTCATTCTGAACTATCTTGCATTAAATTATTTTGATAATGAAATCGATATTGAGAGCACCCCTGAGGAGAGGGACTTGGGGGTATTAGTTGATGAGAAGCTCAACATGACCCAGCAATGTGCACTTGCAGCCCAGAAGGCCAACCGCATCCTGGGCTGCATCGAAAGAAGCGTGGCCAGCAGGTTGAGGGAGGTGATTCTGCCCCTCTACTCTGCTCTCGTGAGACCCCACCTGGAGTACTGTGTCCAGCTCTGGAGCCCCCACCAAAAGAAGGACCTGGACCTGTTGGGGCGAGTCCAGAGGAGGGCCATGAAGATGATCAGAGGGCTGGAGCACCTCTGCTATGAGGACAGGCTGAGAGAGTTGGGGTTGTTCAGCCTGGAGAAGAGAAGACTCCGGGGAGACCTTACAGCAGCCTTCCAGTACTTAAAGAGGGCCTACAGGAAAGATGGGGAGGGACTCTGTCAGGGACTGTAGCGATAGGACGATGGGTGATGGTTTTAAACTGAAAGAGGGTAGATTTACAATAGATATTAGGAAGAAATTTTTCACTGTGAGGGTGGTGAGACGCTGGAACAGGTTTCCCAGGGAAGTTGTGGAGGCCTCATCCCTGGAAGTGTTCAAGGCCAGGTTGGATGAGGCTTTGAGCAACCTGATCTAGTAGGAGGTGTCCCTGGCCATGACAGGGGAGTTGGAACTAGGTGATCTTTAAGGTCCCTCCCAACCCAAACCATTCTATGGTATGATTCAATGAATATTGAAGAAAGTTCAATTTTTCTCTATTATGTGGGATTTTTTCATTCCTTGCTTGGACAGTTATTCTGTTGTAATTACCTGGAGCTGGACATACAGTGTGGCTTCCTAAAGAATCTTGAAATAGAGCTTGACTAGTGCTCGTATACAATGTTTTAATTTTTAACCATCATGTTTGCATTGCGTAAGTGTTATAGGTGTATACAAATATGTGAAGGCTTTTAGAAAGCATACAGGGCTTAAAAAACCAATGCTGCAGAGGTGGATTCATATGAGACAAGTTGCTTATCAGTTGTATAAAATGAAAGGTCTATTAAACAGATGAAGAAAAAAGACATAGTTTTTGACATGTCTGTGGATCCCAAGATGTACCGCTTACTGGAGCTTCTGGCATCTTTTAATCTGCAATATGCAGCTTTTCATCAAACTTTCCCAGCTACTATACTACCTTTTTCTATACTTTTTGTTCTTATAATAAAGTTAAAACATCCAGTGTAAGTGATAATGTATTATGTATGTCTGTATATTATCGTAGAAAAAGGAAAATTAAAATCTGGGCTTTTAAAATGAAATAGCGAATGCATGTTGCCAATCTCAATTTGCCTATGAAGTCAGATCAGAGGGTTAGAGCACCTCTGCTATGAGGGCAGGCTGAGAGAGTTTGGGTTATTTAGCTTGGAGAAGAGAAGACTCCAGGGAGACCTTATAGCAGCTTTCCAGTATCTGAAAGGGGCCTACAGGAAAGCTGGAGAGGGACTTTTTACAAAGGCATATAGTGATAGGATGAGGGGTAATGGCTTCAAACTGGAAGAGGGTAGATTTAGATTAGATCTCAGGAAGAAATTTTTCACTGTGAAGGTGGTGAGGCACTGGAACAGGTTGCCCAGGGAAGTTGTGGAGGCCCCATCCCTGGAAGTGTTCAAGGCCAGGTTGGATGAGGCTTAGAGCAACCAGGTCTAGTGGGAGGTGTCCCTGCCCATGGCAGGGGAGTTGGAACTAGATGATCTTTAAGGTCACTTCCAACCTAAATCATTCTATGATTCTGTGAAGTCTGCACATAGAAGTAGAAATTTCTTGGTATTTACTTGCATATTCAGTGTTTTAAACAAATATCCAAAACAAAGAAGAACTATTGAACCAACACTAGAAAAGCTGGCAGAAGAAAGAGTGGGAAGAGCAACATGGTTAAAATATTTTTCAGTTAGATCTATTATTTGAATTGGATACTGGCCTTTAACTTTTTAGTGAAGCTATTATTTGCGTTGCAGTCACTGAGAACTGAAGTAGTTATTTTAGTTTTTGCTGTCAGAGGGTATGAGATATCCTACTTTGGCAAGAAAAACAACAGATGTTCAACTGCTGATGTAAAAACATGATTATTTTTTTTTTAGAGGTGCTATCTTAGAACAAGAAAATTTACACAAAAAAAAGAGAAGAGTTAGGAAACAGTAACCTTCTGTGAAAGAACTTAACATGGTTTAACAGAAGGCAGTGTAACTTCTTAAGACACTGTGTTTACATTAGTTGCCTGTAAATAACTGAGTTTTCAGTTTCTCTGTTAAACCGCCACAAGAATGGCAGCCAATATATACAGCTCCTCCCCCAAAGCCTCTCCGCCACCAACTTGCATAACTTGATATAAAAAGTGTCTTTTTTTGAGAAAAACTTAACCTGGAATATCTTTTCCTGTGAACTGACCTTACTATATCATAAGTCACATTATGCTTTCCACTATTTAAGTTGATTTAGTTCCTATCTACCTCGCTTGCTGTTAGTGAACTGTGATTCCAGCAAAGTAATAGTAGATTAGTTTGGGAAGGGCATGATAAGTGGTTCATCTTTTAGTTTCTTTGCTAATCTCATCAATATGTACTTGGAAAGTAAGTGTTGACTGATGATGAAGCCTGTTAGCACTGTATAAGATTGTGACAAGAGTGTGTGTGCAAAGAATGTCTAGAAATGCTTCGTGAAGTAAGATGTGTTCAGTACATCTCCTTTTTTTCTGAGTGATCATTTGCAAAAATCAATTACTTAATATTAACTCTGGGTACTTAAAGGGGGCTTATAAGAAAGATGGGGCCAAACTTTAGTAGGGCCTGCTGCGATAGGACAAAGGGTAATGGTTTTAAACTAAAAGAGGGTAGATTTAGACTAGATATAAGGAAGAAATTTTTTACAATGAGGGTAGTGAAACGCTGAAACAGGTTGCCCAGAGAGGCAGTAGATGCCCCATCCCTGGAAACATTCAAGGGCAGGTTGGACGGGACTCTGAGCAACCTGAACTAGTTGAAGATGTCCCTGCTCATTGCAGGGGGTTTGGACTAGATGGCGTTTAGAGGTGCCCTCCAGCCCAAACTATGCTATGATTCTGTAACTGGAGTAAACCAATATTATTTCAATTAAAATGTTTTGCATGAAATGTACAGATGAGAAAAAATAATAATAATTTCAACCAAAACTCAAATGACTTTGTGCCTTCAAAGAAAAATATTTACTTAATTTCACCCATAAAATAAGCTGCTCTGCATTTCTTCTTGGCACTATGTTGTGGAATAATAAAGCTCAAAAATATGTATCATAGAATAGTTACATGTTGAGTTTTCATTTCAGGGATTTAGAAGATATTTTATCATTCTGGAAAAAAGTGAGCCAACAAAGAAACAACTTTTGCAATAAAAAAATAAAAATCACTGAGCACTTGAAATGGGAAGTGTCCTTGCCCATGGCAGAGGGTTCGGAACTAGATGATCTTTAAGGTCCCTTCCAACCTAAACCATTCTATGATTCTGTGTTTTCACATTTTTTTCTCCAAATTCTGCATAGTAATCCTTACTTCCCAGGGGCAGTTAAAGCTGTTCTTTATTCTTCCAAAGCAAGACATCTCATGTGAGTTATGTTTGAAGTTCAGTATATTTGTTATTTGGATAAAGTGAGAAGCTAATTAAGAAATACATGATCTGTGCATAACAGGAGAAATTTCACAGTAGGAGGAGGTATGACAGAACATAATGGAAATTAAATCCTTATGAAGAAAAATGCTGTTTGGTGATCTTTGGGTTGCAAAAATTTGATCAATTGGAGTTAGTGTTACACTGTGTTATGTCAGCACAATAAAAATTATGCTTGATTCATGCATACTGAGTGAGAAATTTAATACTGAGTTGAGCTTTGGTTTTAGGCAGATTTGAGTGAGTGTCCTCCTTTTTTATCCTTTAAAAAAACCTAAAAAAAAGTAATAATAATGCTACAGAAGCTAGTTGTTTTCATTGGACAAGCAGTGGTTTCTGGCCTCTGTTATACTAAAATAGCCAGATGGAAAATGAAACCCTGGAAGTATCCAACCCATGTGTTTGGTGCATGAAGTCTTGTACAACCAGATGTCTTCTCAGAATACTTTCATGAATAGGATGCTCTTTTGCACTATGTGTTGACTGATTTCTTGTGTTTGAGAAGAAGAAAAAAGACTGGGGAAAAAGGGAATGGGCAGGGCCATGTGAGAAAGTTGGAGTGGATCAGAATCACCTCAATTTTTTATTGTACATTGTGTTTATTGAATTAGTTTTATTTTAGAGAAAATGCTCTATAGGTCTATTACTTGTAACTAGGGATGTTAGTTGTGGTATCACAGAATGGTTGAGGTTGGCAGGGACCTCTGGAGGTCATCTGGTCAGAATCCCCTGCTCAAGGAGGGTCACCTAGAGCAGACTGCCTAGGACTGTGTCCAGGCAGGTTTTCAATATCTCCAAGGAGGGAGGCTCCACAAGCTCTCTGGGCAACCTGTGCCAGTGCTTGGTCACCTTTACAGTAAAAGTGTTTCCTGATGTTCAGAGGGAACCTCTTGGGTTTCTGTTTGTGCTCATTGCCTCTGGTCCTGTCACTGGGCTCTGCTGAAAAGTGCCTGGCTCTGTCTGCTTTGCACCCTCCCTTCAGGTATGTATACACATTAGTAAGATCCCCCCTGAGCCTTCTCTTCTCCAAGCTGAGCAGTCCCAGCTCTCTCAGGTGTACCTTAGGGAAGAGATGCTCCAGTCCCTTCATCATCTTTGTGGCTGTTCCCTGGACTCTCTCCAGTATCTCTGTAGATTTCTTTGTGGTAGATTTCTTTTACAAGAATTGGCATACATTTGATTCCTAACTATGCATGTGTTATAAGAGCACATATTTTAAATACAACAGGGTAACTGGCTTGCTGTTCCAGTTTTTGTACTGTTGTGCTTTTACCAGAAACATTTATTCAAATGAATCTTAAAATGTATTCTGTGTGAAGGGGTGGTGCACCTGCCTCTTTAGTCTGTTTAAGGCATTGCTGGTTGGCTGCATTGTAATGAAAACTGGTATATTTTCTAATGTAATTTTTGATATAAAATTAAAATACATTACTTTGTGCCTAATGCCATATGTGTATTGAACTACAAAACAGTTACTGAGACTGGCAATATGTTATGCAGGTGCTGGACGTTAGACGTATAGTGTACTTCTGCTTTTCTTATAATAGATAGGAAAGTTTCAGGCATATATGTTGTTTTCAATTATCGTATCAAATCTTTGAAAATTCTGTTACATTGCAAATTGTCTTGATGGCTTGATTGCATGGTAGATTCACAGTGCCTATGGCTGTACTGAAAGCAGCAGCATCTAACAGTTTATGTTGAGGAACTGGGGGCATCTGGAATTTAGATGCAGTTCTCAGTGAATTTAATCACATTGGTTTTGTTTCTTTTTCTAGTATTGGTGCATTGGGAATATGGAAATCAGGTATCTTCCAAGGATTAGATTGTTGGTATTTGCAAAAGGCTCTGACAATGAAAAGCATAGAAACAGTACAAATGTCTTTATTTTTACACAGTTCAAGGCTTTGGTGCATGTTACTGTATCTTGCACCTTGTGGGTTTTACAAGCCAAGCTATGGCAACGGGACAGTCGAGAAAAAACATCTTCGTGCTTTTTCTCAAGAAGAAATTGTTCTTTGCATTAAGTGGAGATATGAGAGATTTGAAGAGGGATGAAGACAATTGAAATGAGAATAAAGCAGTTTCTGCCATTCATCTAAACTAGGTTAAGGCTAAGAGGTGAAAGCTTTTGAAATAAAAGCAGCTCTGCTCCTGAACTTGTTTGATAAAATAATCTTGCCTGGTTTGTTTCTCTTCTCACTTATTTTTTTTTCAGTGGGAATATATTATTTCCTTGATTATATTATTTAAAACCCATAATTATTGTTGTAAAGGGTAAGTGTAGAAGTAATAATTTTGTATGTAACAATTAAAATTAATACTTATCTTAGTGAATGACGTTAAATGGTCTACTTTTTTTCATTAACTAATAACAATAATCTTTTACAGCTCAGGCCAAACTGAGTTATGAAAAATATTAAATGTGCATAGAGAAAAAGCATAGTTTTAATAAAAAGAAAAAAATTTTGCACAAAATGAAAGTTTTAATTTGCCTTTTGGTGACAGGGATTTTATTTGAAATGTAGTAGCAGAAAAATCATTTAGGAACTTTAAGGTAATTGTTTATTGAGTTGTGCAGTAGAGTTTGAGTCTGAAATTTATCATAGATAAAGGTAAAATATATCATGTGGTAGCGTCTGACCCATAAGTCAAAAAGTTCAATTAATCACACCTAAATGTAGTTAAGCAATGAAGTGTGTATTGCCCTTATAGACAATTAATTGTGACTTTCAAAAAGCTGCTTAAACGCTGAGGCTTTGATTAAGGTCTGGGTCTAAATGCTCAAATATACTATTCCTAATATAGTTGCAAGACAAAACTATATAAAAAGCTGATGTTTCATCTGAACAGTTTTATCTTAGACTGATGACTGGTAATCTTACATGAAAATACAGATTATAGACATATACAGTTATAAGTGTTTTGGACATAATCTGCTTTTTAGTCTCAGAGGTTCAGCAGCCAAAATATGAGAGTTAAGATGATAATCCCAGAACATTTTTAAGTGCACTCTAGCTGGAAATATTTATTTTGATTATTGTGCTTTGGAGAAAGAAATAAAGCAACTGAACTTCTATTTAAATGCAGGGTTAAGTTCTGACTGGCTGAAGTGCCAAAGAAGGTAATGGGCTGACGAGGAAGGAAAGTAGCAGTGACCACTTGGTGCCACGGTGGACAGCTTGAGTGGTGTCTGAGAAGAGAAGCACATCTACTGTCATGAGCAGTGTAAGAAAAACACAGCCTGTAGACACTAGCTAATTACTTTCACTAAGAGAATCATGTTTTCTCTACTGTTTTGTAGTCATATTCAGCCTATGCAATCCTTAGCATCTCTGTTATGTTTATGACACAAAGAACTACATAGTGTTTGTTTTAGTGGCTTCTTTTATATCAGTGAAGTTAAGTTTAATTGCCCTAAATTTGTTATACCGAAAGTTTAGAGCTGCACAACTCTGTCTGCATAGGTGTTTTTAAGCATCCAGACATTTGTGCATTTTGTAAGATTTTAGTTAGTTAAACCATGTATTTCAGAAAGACAGATAGTAAGTTCTTTTAGTGAAACCTAGAAATTCCTGACCAGCAGCTCTCAAGAGACTAGCTTACATGACAGTAGCAGTATGTGTTCTCCCATTTTTATGCAAGAGTAATGATCATGACCTCCTGGAGCCATTTTTCAGGGAAGTAAAATGCGGCCTTATTCATCATTGTTATCACAGGTAGTCAGAACTTAGGTTCAGTTGTTCAATTTCTATTTAAAACAGGAGGTTGATTTTTTTTTTTTTAAATTGTTTCTGTGTCCATTGTAGGTTTCAGAATTCCTTGACATCAGAAAATGCCATATCATCTAACTGATGCCTGTTTCCTACGCAATATAAAGCCACTTGAGCAAAGCTGAGAATCTCATGTGAAATTGCCATTCTCCCAAACTAAGCCAAGGATAAAGTGACATGTTTATACTATTGTAATGATAGGATTAGATCTGAATCAATTTTGAGACAATAATAAGGGAGTTACTTGTAGTTTATATTTTACATTAAAAACAAACAACAAAGGAGCCATTAACCAGAAGTTACAGGCACTGAGATATCCCAGTTAAATATGTGAGGCAAAAAAAGGAAAGGATGGAAGTCACAACCACTGGCAAATTTCTATGAGTCGGTCATCATTTTAGAAGGTATTTAGGCTGGGAGGGAAAGACTTTGACCATTACTTCTTTTCAATGTGCTTCTTTTCTTTTTTTCCTCTTTACCATCTTTCCACATTTTTTCATCTCATCAGTATTACAGTGTTCTCTGAGTTGATACCCGATGCAGAACCCTGCTGAATCACAGACATGGCCATATAAAATATTTCACTGCAAGTGGAATGAAAAGAACAGCCGCTCTATTACCACCTCTCTTTTTCTAGGGGCTCGTGTGCCTGAAGCTGTTTGAGCCAAGTCTCACTAGGTGTCAGCAAAGTAGTCCAGAAAAAAGCTTTTTCTCTGAGAATTAAAAAAGGAAGTGATAGTTAAAACTTCATTCATGTAGCAGAAATTTTAAAGTGTATTAGGGTGTTGTTTCAGTTCAAGTTAATGTAACCTAGAGTACCAGTGTTATTGTGCTTTCCATGCTATTAGCTCTGTTTTATTTCATAGTCAAACTGCTTTCTGTACACAGAAAATATCATCTGTGTGTCTAGGGAACAGTGACTACGTGATGCATTTCAGGCAGCAAATGAGAAAGACTATGAGTTAGAAAAGTGATCACTCTGTGAACTTTTCAAAATACTCTGTCTGCTCAGACATGAGGTGTGCAGTCTGTCATCATTAACTTTCTCTTCCATTTCCTGTGTGTTATCAGGTTCCATGGTTTCTTCTAAAGACGCACATAAATTCTCTTTTTATTTTTTTTTTTTAAATGTCACTAATTGATAAAACTTCCTGTATTTTCTCTGGCATTCAGCTAGCTGCTGCCACAGAAGATAGCATCTGCCTTCGCACTCAAGGCAGTTGTGCTTGCCAGCCATTCAGATGTCATCTTCCACTGGCATGCTTCATTCTGGCTAAGTCTGGGCTCAACAGTGGGTTTTTATTTTATTCCTTGACAAACATTATTTGATAGATCAGCCTCCATCAGAGCTTTGCCTTTATTTCCCAGTGCCTTTTTAACATTTTGGCCTACTATTAGGGTTGTTTGCAAAGGCCTGCCTTGCCACTCAAACAGTTCAGAGCCAAACAGTTCAGAAAAGCCTTTCTGTAATCATCACAAAAATTAGCTTTACCTGGAACTACGGTAGCACTAGCCATAGCTTGCACCTGAAGAACAAGCAGCTTCTACTCCATGATATGCAATGAAATGTAACTGATACAGTCCACATGTAGGGTGCATAGTTGCACATGTTTCAGTAGATATGCATTTACATGTATATGGAAAGTGTGTTTTTTTAAAATTGTTAAATACTTGGTACATGATGCTCTATCAAATAGCTTTTTTTACTTTATTTTTTAAACCACATGCTTTGGTATCCGTGTAGAAGCAATTGCTAAATGGCTTAGGGAATTGTCTGTGGAAAATGGAGCTTATTTCTGTATTTATTTATGGAACTGATTCAGCCTCTGTCTAAGCAGGAAAGCATATATATTGGCTTATTGTGGAGGCTGAAAAGTTCATCCTCTGTGTCTGATGAAATTTGTTGAGCTAGAGATGTGTGATGCTGTAAGGCAAGAAGTAATGACCTCTGAGGCTCAAGAAAGAGTCCAAATCAAAATTAGTTGGCCAAATCTAAGGCTATTCAGTATTAAATATCGTCTGTGAAATTGCTGTTTAATGTTAAGCTACTGCAAATATTCATGAGGATGCATCCTCTAAAGAAGTAAAGCACTGAATTTAATTATTATTACGTTCAGGTAATTCCTGGTATTTAAGGCTTTAAATTTACTTTTGAAGAGACAGTTTTGAAGATAGTGCTTCACGAGACGACTGCAATGTTTAACTTCTGCTGTGTTAGAGGGAACCGATCTATTTAAAAGCTATGGATCATATAAGCTTTCCTCTTAGTGGACTAATATACACAGCACAGAGAATAAATGTTGTCTTTTGCCTTTCCCATATCTGGAATGTTTGTCCAGAAACTGAAGAAACCCAAGACACAATAATTGCTTTGGTGGTAATTCAGTAAAGAAACATATGGGTTTTCATAAGTTTATAATTATTTAATCTTTTTCTTTTTTAATATGGGAAAAGCAGCATATTATTTATTTTGACAAAAATAATATCTGTGCTAAAAATAGGCAACATAGTATGAAAAATTAGTGATGTAATTGTTGAGAATGTAAAAATGGTGTGAGCTTGTGTCAACAGTACAAGAGGGCATCTTCTAGGTCTTAAGCTGCCACTGAATAAGTGGATAAATGTAGCTCATAAGAACTATAGGAATTCTAATAAATTTGTGGCTTGAAGTGTGCACAGCAATATGGGAATAATAAAAATAAAATTGGTATAATTTTCCAAAAATAGTTTTTAAATGTCCTGAAAGCTACCATAACTGACTGCATGCTTGCTTGCTTGTTCAGAACCATGTGCTATCAAGAGATATGTTTTCATGTTACATTAGCTTTTGATAAAATTATTTCTTTTCTCAAGTTTGTCTTTAGTGTATGGACACTTCTTGCTTTAAACTTAACAAATAAGATCAAGTAGCTATATATAGCACATTGCATTCTGAGGAGTGGATCCTGCACTCTGTATAAATCGAGTGTGCCTTGTTTCAGGCCCCTTCAAATTAATCTCCATGAGATTTAAAGGAGGTGTGCTAGTGATAAAAATCATTAACAGTCTTGTTTGCAGATTTCTCAAATGCTGTATATTACTGTGTTTCTTGTGGCCTAAGGTAGGGTTTTGCTGTATGAGTTAGATTTCAAATCATGTTGACATTATTCGTTATACAACATAGGGGTTTTTTTTAAATCTGGCATTGATGCAAGTGCCCTGAATAATAACAGTGACAGTGCAGTTACTTTATCTTTCCATAGTTAACTTTGGAACACCATATGAAATAATTTCCAATATTGTAAGAAATGTTCTAGGGGTTATTGTAGAAGCCTAAAATCGATTTTGCTGGCAAATGGAAAACAGGAACAACAGATTGCTGGTGTAGCGTGACTGCTACATGATGTCTGTTCAGCTTTCGATGCATAGAAACACTATGGTGTCAGAGGTAATATCATTAATTATACAGAAGATGCGGGGCACCCAAGCAAGAGAGCATTTGTCACTGAAACCGGGCATACCAAGCTAGCGAATTTTCTCAGGGATGGAGCTAATAAGAGACTCACAAGTTCGGTTCGTTGCTGTATGCGTTCTATGAATCAGTCGGTCTTTAGTTTATGGGATACGACGAACAGAGAGACTTCCCGTACAAAATATGTTTTATTTATTTGAGGTGAGCAGCCTTCCATCATCATTTCAGGGGTTTTGTGCTGTAAAGGCACCCTGGCTTGGTGTCATGTGTGTAACTTTGTAACAGGTAAGTTTTGCAAAAACAAGGAAAAAGCTCTCTGCAGATAAACTGGTACCAATAATGAGTCATAAAGCTTTGACTTGCTTTTAATAACCTTGGTTTCTTTAATTTGTTCAACATTACTTTTGTATGCAAAATATGTCTTAAACGCTCCATGTTCTGACTTTCTGAACTCTTCAAATTTATTTTGCCGCTTTAGCTGAACAGTCATAATGGAAAATGACAATAGTAGAATAAAATCTTGGATTTTGTGTTCGGAGTGTACCTCTGCTCATAAAAGCATTTATTGAGGTGAGTTAAGAGCATGGTTCAGGCCTCTGCTGCTACTTCTTTGAATTGTGTGTAAAAGAGTTTTCTAAAGCTAGATAATTAGGGCAGAACTGTGTTAACATTGTAGATTGCTTCCTTGGAGTAATACAAGTTTGTAAACTTAATTTTTATAGACCCTCCCCCCCCCTAAAAAAAAACAAAGACAGAAAATCATGCATACCTTTGAATGCAACAGACCTATTCTGGAGAAAAAAAAAAGAATTAAAAAAAATAAAATCAAAACCTGCTTGCATTGAAGATACTAGCCTGAAAGGTTTCATTGAAGTTACTGGTTTTTAAAACCTCTAGGTATATTCTTGTTTTGCATACAGTATGTTTAGTATGAAATCTTATTTTTAAAGGAAAGTGTCAGACTTCCATGTTTCTCTCATTCACCTTCCTTTATTGACAGTACAAGACTGCAAAAGGAAATACAGTAACAGCTTAAAAAAAGAAACAGAGGATTCGGAATTATTTCATGGCTGCTACATAAAAAAAAGAAAAAAAGGCAAACCCCTTGATATAATTGTCTCTTGAATAAGTGCTTGAAAGGCACGTGTTGAAGTGTTTTTTGAAAAATGAAAGTTCTTAATCATAATATGTTTGAAAACTGATAATATTTACAGTGAAGCTGTACGCAAGCATACATCTTGTATTTTCTGAGGATACATAAAAACAAGCCCAACCTCTGTCTTGGATAGTCTCTAATCAAGGGATGTGTATTTGAATCAATAAAAAAATATATTATATGGTTTTCAAATCAGTGTAGTACAGCTGAGTTTCAGCTTGTCTTTGAGGGGCATATTATGCTACTGTACTGGCTGATGGGAAATTTTGAAGACACTAGCAATTTAATTATCAAAAACCTGCAAGATAGAATTATTCTTTAGCTATTTCTAATGAAAATTAAAAGTGGCATTAAGAAATGTAAAGCTCAAGTTAGTGCAGTACTTCTGAAAAAGGCTATATCTGGAATGGACACCAGCTAGAAGCAAAAAGCTGTTGTTTTAAGCCATAGTGTCTTGAATGTTATATGCTAAAAACCACATTTAACAGCAGGAAAGTTCTATTTTCTTAAAAGAAGATATACAAGTTCCTTAAGAAGCACTGCATATGGTGCCAACGCATTGTAAGGAAATACAGAAATTCAGTGCAGTTGAACACAGAATATTGGGGAATATTTGAACAGAAACTGGTTATTTCAGTGAATGTAGGCTATGCAGCAAGTCTTAAGCTTGATAGAAATTCTCAGAACTACCTTGCCTGAGAAAGCAATGCAGCAATTAAACATATTTCTTTTCAGCTGATGCCACTTACAAGGGGCACATAAGCCATAGTTGATAGTAAAGTTTGATACTTCATGCAGGATACTGTTTTTGCAGTTGCTGGTATCTTGACCAAATTTTTACAGTTGAAGATGAAACTGTGGTTTACATGTGCAGTGCAGAGGGTTGTCAGGGCTGTCATTAGCATTTGCAGATGATTCAGTCTTCAGCTTTCCTCTGACTTTTCCAATATAATGACTGGAGACACTTCATCCACAACGATTTCTTGTGGCTCCTTGAGCGTGAGAAAAATCTCCTTGGGGTCCTGCTTCCTTGCAGAGTACCCTGGCCATGTGTGGGAGGACAAAAGTATCAGTTGAGAATGTCAAGAAAGAGAATAAAAAACTGGGGGATAAAGCCAAGATTGGCATATGGAAGAGGCAGAGGACAATATAAGGAAGATCCAGGGTACAGTTAAAAGCAGGTGGGAGTAGGGGAAGAAGGAAGGAATGTGAGCTGACTGGGGAATGTAGAGGTTTACGATACGAGAACAGGGAAGAAGATAATTAACAGAGGTGAAGCAGATGGAGAAATGAGGTAACAAAATCACCATAGGAGCCTAGAAACAAGAACAGCCTTTTGCAACAGCATGGCTTTGCACCAATGATTCCTGTGTTTTGATACCAATTTGTTGGAAGAAGAGTGGAAGTGAGACTTAACAGTTTTAAGTGTACTCCCCCATATGTTGGCATTACCATGAAATTCCCTAAAGTTAATTTCTGGTTAGTTAGTCACCCTGAAGTGTTTGCTGCTGTTTTGTAGTCTCAGTTGGGAGCCAGTAATGAGCTCTGTGCCTCTTTGTTTCTTTCAGACACCCTATCCCTGGCCAGTTTCCCAATTTATTATCATCTGGCTTTACAATTTTAAGCTTTTTTTTTTTAAAAAAAAAAGTATTTTAAACATTTGTATACAAATAATGTATTTATTGTTTCATTCAAAACCGTTTTGTTTTTTTTCTAGAACCTTTTTTGTTGAAACGATAGAAGCCAAAGCAGTGAAATGACCAAGTGTGAACATTTAAAATGTTTCTGTGGATTTTCCTTTTGTTCCACAGCTGTTGTTTCTATGGAGTAGTCACTGTTGCTATGTATTTTTTCTCTTTGTGGTTGCCAGAACATGACTAGCTGGGTCAACATGCTCATGGTGTTAGTGGGGAATAACATAATTGCTGCTTGATTAGAGGAGGTATTTTAGAAACAGCTTTCTGAGTTAGAAAAATCCCTATAATATTTAAATTTCTCTAGCAATGGCATAATCATGGGTAATTAACTGAACAAGGCATGGTTAATTGTGATGAGGTAACAACCTTTATATTGGAAAAAAAGTGGGGGGGAAGTAAATTTGAACAATGTTCAATATTGTGGTGTCCTGAGCTTTGCTACTACTCACTGTGCACTTATGCATATCAATCTAAAATCTCTAGAGAAATAAATCAGTGATCCTTTAATTATTTTAATCAATACTATACAGTCAGACAGGTTAAGTAGTTACCTGCCATAGCTGAATAAACTCGACTAAAGGAACCTCCTCTCAGTCTGTATTCTCACAGGTGCACTCAAATGGATGCACTTTCACCTAAAGGGCATACAGATGCCTGACAGCAAGCTTTTGGGAAGTGTTTTCAGTCATGAAACTTTTAACAGTTAATGGATTGTTTTTCACAGATGCAAGAGGAAGAGAAATGAAGAATGCGTCACCAGCAAAAACTAGCATGTTAACACCCTCTTCTCCCACTTTCTGTGTTGTATTCAGCCACTGGTTTTTGGCCTTGTGCGTTGCCTTTTATCATTCTGAGAAATGATGAATGCAACTTATAAACCAGCAAAAAAGAAATATTGTGCTACTTCTTTTTTGTGCAAGTTTTCTTCACAGGCTGCTGAATCTGTCAGATCCCACAGCCTTGCAGCTTAGAACATGCTTGAGCATGAAACTGAATTTTGTCGTCTTGAATATCATGCTGACAGAGAAAGTGCCTTAAGAAAATTCCTAACGGAGCCAAGACTGAATGTAGTATAGAGATGAAGCAGCTCAGAAGTGAGAGGAGCTGATTTGCACCTTCAAATGCTGCTGTGGCTGAATTCTGACCCCCGCGCAGGGATACTTCCAGCCCGGTGAAAGTTCAGAGATAACAAGAGTTTCCTGTGAGCAGAAAGAATTCACACTTACAGCGTTCATTTTAGTGAAAGTTTCTGCAAATACAGATTTGCCTCTGAATTACTAGAGACCCCCATTTCTGGAGAGAGGACATAAAATAAAAATGTAGCATCTCAGAGCGGGAAGTAGAGCTTGAAGGGTAAGCGTGTCAGGGAAGACAGTGCTCATAGCCCAAACTGTTTTAGTTATACAGCAGGATGAAAACTCAGCTGTTTGCACAAAGACAAAGCTTTACAATAGAACTGACCGTGTAAGGTCAACTAGGAATAACAGAGTTATGGAGTGTCAGCAAAGGAGTTGAAGCAAATGCTCACTGCCAGCCTTGCCAGTATGCCATCCTGTGCCAAACGCATAATGAACTCCTGGCGATACAGTGATCACGTTGTACTGAGATCATGGGCATCTGAGGATCATTATTAAACTGTGAATACTCCATATCCACTGTTTATTGTTTCCTGTTTGCTTTGGGCTTACAAGTTCATTAAAATGCTACAATGTGACCTTTAGATTTTTGAGGGGTATAATTTGCTACATAACTTTAATATTTGGATAGTTTTTCTCAAACGAGGTCTAAGCTTGGAAGAAACTGTAATATGGACAAGCCTGTTATCGTGGTGCATGTGAACAAATGTGTTGCCAGAAGCAGGGTTAAAAATATGCTATAGTTTTATGGACCCAGTAGATCCACATAGCTCCTAGCTCCTGTAAACCAACAGATGACAGATATTTGGTTAGAAAGTTAGAAATTCTATGAAGACACAGTGTAACTGAAATCCCGATTGAAGAGAGACCTCACTATGCGTTATAACCAGAATAATTGGATACACTGTGCAAAGAAGTGTAAATACACTAACTATGAAGGCAACTCAGCACTAATAAGAACTGAAACCACTGTCAAGACACTATCGTACTTTGATAAAAGTATGTTTCAGAAAATACTTGAAAAGAATAGAAATGCACAAGCTATGAAAGGAATCTTGAAGCTGACAATACAGAAGCTAAAGCAAGGTCAGCAAAAAATCTTTCACTGTTACCTGAAATGATTGCCTTTTGGAAATAGCAGTGTCCTGGTGAGAGTGATAATAGCAGGTTTATGCACCTTTATTCAGAGTGATGGTAATTAAAATGGAGACTCACATACCATTCTGGATGACAAAAAGATTTTTTTGCTTTACACAGCAATGTCTCCGCTTGTGGTTGAGATAGATAATTTGAGACAACAGCTTTCATATGTCTGGTTCATGATTTCAGCCATTTGCCATGTGAAGCTACTGTCTTTGGTAGAGTTACCTTCAGTACTATTTTGTCAGCAATATCTCTGTTACTGAGTTGGTACTAAATAGAGATTCCGCCCCCCCCCCCCCCCCGTCAGTAGACATCATAATGTGTGACTTCACTTACTATGTGTTAGTTCATACTTATTGTGTCCCTGCCTCCTAATGAGATTGTACTCCCGCTTCTCCACTATGAACTATGAATATTTCATGTCCACCTAACAGGAACACATTTCTAAGATCACCTGAACACCGGTGGAAAGTCTCGTCTTGGTTAAAATTTCTCTTTTTGAATGGAATCTAGAAGGACAAATTGGGAAAAAAACCTGGCATGGAGAGATCATTAGAAGCAGTTTTTAAGGGGAAGAAAAATAGTGTGAAACTCCAGTTTCACACACATTCAGTCTTCTTGCTGATGTATCCTCATCTTGTGAATGTAATTGAATTCATCACTGATGATGTTTCCTGCTAAGCTGGAGAATGATAGAAAGCTGCTGGATAAAAATAGATTAAAATTAAGTTAATGAATTGGTTCATTTGGATCAATGACATTTTGACCTTTGAGGTGAGAAACGGAACTATCAAGGGCCTGCTGTGAGCGGAAGATGCAGCACAGTCATGAAATCAGTTCGATAACTCCATCTTTAAACTTAAGAAACACAGAGAACTCCTAAATTGTTTTAAGGTCAATGCTTGATAGCAAATGTTTCTCAAAATTAATATCACTCGAGACTACCTTTACCTAGGTTTTACAGAGCTGAAATTAGAATAGCCAAAGATGAAGTCAGTACAATATTTAACTAAAAAAAAAAATTAAAAAAAATATTATTTTACTCTGTTCAGGGTCAGAATAGAACAAACAAATTGTGTTGCAAGGGCCTTAGTAATGGAAGCAAGGTGAAGGTATGTTTTAATAAGACTATGGCAGAAGTAGGGCTATGACTAAGATAGAAGTGACAGCATAGAGGTAAGTCATGTGACAAAGTCAGCTTTTAGATGGAGGTGGGACTACTACATCCTGTTATCTGAGCTAAGCTGTGCTTATTTCCAATGGCTCGAAATAAACCTGAGACCAGGGTTGTAAGCAAATGACATTTTCATTTCAACTGATTCTGTAATTTTTTGGATGTTCTCTTTATTTTAGTTTGTCTCTTTGGAATGTATAGCAAAAGAGACAGGGCAAAAGGTATATACTGTGTGAATCTGCTACTGAAGCTACATAGTCTCACGTAACATACAATTTTTGTCTATTTATATTAGGAAGACTTACCAGAAAGGAGCCATGCCTGAGGAATCAGAAGCCCAATGCTGAGCACTTGATGTTCCCCAAAAGTTTTCCCTGTGAAGCCCTTGTGCAGTTTGAGGGGAAGAGATGTACAATTGCTCTTTTTGATAAAGATGTTGTGTGTACGTTTTTTTCTTCATATCCTAAAATGTCACAGGGAGAGAAGTGTGTGGGGAAAGGCACCTGCTGAGGTAGTGTTGTAATGCTGCACTTTACCATTATATAGTGAAA
The DNA here is from genome assembly GCA_008921705.1 of Burhinus oedicnemus. NCBI lineage: Eukaryota > Metazoa > Chordata > Aves > Charadriiformes > Burhinidae > Burhinus > Burhinus oedicnemus. Next base: position 475,652 of record VFFE01007704.1, read on the forward strand.
CTATTAGTGTATGACATTCCTCCCTCCCTCTCTTCAATTCTTTTGGGATACTTGAGAAATACAGCTGGTGGATTTTTTGCCGTGGACACACCTGTTTTTTTGAAGCTTAACAGTATGAAAAACGTATTGCAGTCTTTTGCAAAGAAGCATGAATTCTTTCTTGAAGGGCATGCAATAGTTATTAGTACAACTTTTTTTCCCCATTGAGAGTACTTAAGGAATATTAACATTTCCTTTTTAAAACAGGTGATGTAGACTTATTTAGCAAGGACTAGAGATAATATGGGAGTTTGTAACATTCTGGAACTTCAACAATGAACATGAATGAAAATATCTGTTTGTTCCCTATCAATTTATTCTTTCTGTAATATTACTTTGCAGTTAAGGGACACCTCCCTCCCCAGTGCTGCTTCCCATCCTCAACCATCTGGAAGATGGAGAAAAATGATTTAGCTGATAAATGGTATTGTGATGGTTGCACTGATATCCAGAGGGGCTACAGTTTTATAGGAGCAATGTCCCATGCAAAGGCTTTCAGTGTATCACTGTAGTGTATTTCCTTACAGAGAGGGAGTAAGATTTTTTGTGTTTTATTTTGCTAACAAGTAGTGGAGCCATTTGAAACCTTCTGGAGACAAATATGTTCTGCTCTTGGAAGGTGTCCCACTGTCCTGAAGTGTGGTAGTGAGAACTGAAATGTTAGGAAACTTCCTGTAGCAACAACAGAGAACAAGAATGTTTTTATATCTGTGTTACCTGGGATCTTATTCAGCTTTTATTATATGAAGAGGGGGTTGCCTCCAGTTCAGGTACTTTTGTATATCATTGGTAAACAGAAATGGTAATTACATTGCTGTGACATATGATAACAGCTTTGACAGGTAATAGACAGGTAAATACTTTCCCTTCTTTTCTGAAGGAGCTGGTGAAAGTGTTATGGGATTGTCTTCAACTGTGCTTTGCTTCCTGTAAAACCATAACACCCATACTTTTCATTAGTCCATAGTTTATTTTTCACCAGGTTAGAGATTCACTCATTCTTTAGATGTTTCTGTATTGACGGAAAAAAGTGCAATGAGTATTTAAGGACAACATATTGGATGAAGCAGGGAGAGGAAGAAAGATAATAAGGTCAGCTGCTATTCTACTTGAGTATGTTTCATTTAACAAAAAACAGAGGGACAGAGGTTTCTGATGAAGGTACAGATTTGAAATCTACATAAACTCACTGGTCAGCTCAAAACTAATAGAAATTTTTTTATAGATAATGAAGTCTTAACGCTTACCATTACAGTTTTTGTAAGTATCTTAAAATGTGAATTATATGATAGGTTTTTTGCCATGTTTTCTTTTGTTTTGCTTGGTTCTAAGAGATACAGAATCTGGCCAAGAGCAATCATGCAGAGCAATCCACATATCTCTGAGGTAAATTTCTGTTATTTTTCAGGTAGCCACTGAATGTATGAAGTAAAATGTACAGCAGTAGATATGACTGTAAGCTTAAAATCAAGGTCTTTTTGACAAAATCAGTGCACTGGGATTTGCTTTATGGTGAACTGTAATATTTAATCTCTGTCAATATTATACTGTTTTCTAGAAGATGCACTTCTGTGACTACACCTGATATTGATTGGCTTGATCTGAAATGGTGCAATTGAAGGACAAATCAGTACTATTTATGGCTCTGTGTTGATCACTGTCTATCATAGTTCTATCATTAGACAAGCCATCTGTATTAATTTTAATAACATTTCAGTAAGACCACATTTATTATGCGAAATTTGTGCAGCTCTTCTTTTAAATTTCCAACAGTAGAATCTCTGTAAAATTGGTTTCTGGAATTGCCAATATTAGACACTATCTACAGAAATCACTGCCTGAAGGGTGCTGATTATGTTACTTTCTTACTGAGTGATACATGTCTCAGACTATGACATTTTAACATCAACTGGTGGGTTGAGTTTCCCAGGATTCTGTGGAAAGAGCGTAGATCTTAGTAAGGGTGCATCTAGTGATGAATACATTCACTTTCTAGGTGCCAGACTGACAGAAACCTGTATGTGGATATTTCTTGCTTAGCCACGGGGAAAATGCAGGGTTCAAAAGGGTGGTGCCTAGGCTGATGTGACCTGCCCATATGCCTCAACAGTGAACCAGAATTGTGCATTGTGGGGGGGAAGAGGGATGCAAATCAGGTCCCAGTGTCTGATGAAGTCGTCCTTCTATATGAGGGCTGTTGGCAGTGTTGCCTTGTAGTATTTGCAAACTCATGCTCTTAAAAAGTTAACTGGTGTCCCAATTCAGTTCAAATGGAGATGTGCTGGTCAGGTATCAGGCTAAAAAGCTTTGTTTATGACCTGCAGCCAAAATTAGCAGTGGAATGAAGATAAAAAAATGTATTATTGTGTCACTAGTTACTCAATCTATTTAAGTTTTTTACAGCTTCTTCATTTGCAGTTATTTAATGTGCAATAAAATTATTTTTAAAACTCCTGCTTCGGTGGACTATGCATTTAGCAGCTTCAAGAAATTCCTTTGTTGATAACCACAGGTTAAACATGTGGGAGCAGTGTCTGAGGAGCTTGCTGAAAAGAGGGTTCCGTACATCTTTTGTGCCTAACCTGTCCAGCAGCAGGAGAACGCAGAGCTCTCTCACCCCATTTGCTCAGCTTCTTCAGCAGTCTGCTGTAGACTTCCAAGCCCTCATCCTCTGCTGACAGACACACAGACCCTGTGCCAAAAGAATATGAAAACATATGATGAGGTTATGGCATAATGTGCGAGGACAAGAGTCCGGAAAGAGCACTCCTTCAGCCTTCTTGGATGTCACAGTTCCTCTCTTCTGTAAGTTTCTGATAATATTATTGTGTGCATGTATGAATATTTTGGCAATAGGAAAAGAGCCAACATTTTAGGAAGTAGATGTTCCTTCCCTGCATCTGTGGCAGAGTATATAAAAAGCACGTTACGTATTACAAGCTGCTTCTTTCCACACTGCAAGTGACTTGTTGGTCACTGTCTTTATCCTTGCAAAACCTATGTGAAATAATAAAGCATTAGTATGAAATACAGTAAGAAATAAAGGAACACTGAGGATGACTTACCTATGTCTCTGCAGTAAATGCATCTTTAAGATGGTATGTGAACCCAGATCTTCTGACTCATCATGCAATATACATAGACTCCTGAGCAAATTCATGGTGGAAACAGTTTTGCCAGGTAAGGTGTTATACTACTGCTTATTTTAAAAAAAAATCCATGATTGCTAGTGCAGCTAGCACACAAAGATGTGTCTATTTGTCTGTCTTTCCATCTTTCCTTTCCTTGAGTCTTAAAAACTTGAAGAAGTCCTGAGGACATTTGATGAAAAATGAAATTATAAGCAGGTAAAATACCTACTATTTGCATGATATTTATATGCAATTAATCTTCATTGCAGCATTTCTAATTCAGAAACCTACAACCAAGTTGAAGTGATTTTTATTTAACAGTGAATCATAGCATCATGATGTTCTTGTAATGTTTGATACATTACTGGCCACAGAAGAGTTTTGCTGGTGGTATTCTCTAGCAGATTAGTATTTGATATAAAGAAATCAAAATTCTAGAGATGCTCTTGATTGAAAGAAAACCTATTTGCCATTGACTCTGATACATGTGAAAAACTAATTTCCAACCTAGAGGAAACACTGGAGAAATTTTTCTTAACAACTTCAGAAACCTTTTCTATTAGTTTGAGGCTTTTCATCAAAATAGTGTAATGAGTAAATTTCCCTCTAGATCATGCTGTTGAAAACGCAGAGTTGTAACTCTGACGATTGATTTAAGATGTTAACCTAGTGCCAAGCATTTTACAAGTTAATTTTGGTGTGCTGAGTGACATTAGGTGATAGGTTAAGCAAATGTTTCAACTAGTCAAAATAGTGAGAAAGCTTCTGTGTTCTGATGATAGACACAGAAATGATTCAGCAAACTGTGTCTAAAATAAAGCTTGGCATTTTAAAGAGCATACAGTTGATTTCTTGTGCACATAAATGGCTAAGATATAAAATTTTCTCCATTGTATGAGCTCTTTCAGAACTAGGATGGAAGGTAGAGAAGAGGCACCCTATTAATATGCATTGGCACATTAATAATAGCAATAGAAGTAAGTAGTGGGGATGAGGTTTGGATGCAAAACCTAAATGTTCTTGCTGCAAATCACGAGATAAGTTGGGCTACAGGAAAAAATCAAATCCAAATGCTAATTAGCCAGAGTTATCTATCCAACCAAAGGCCCACTGTGAGTGGGGAAGGGGAAATGCAGGCAGCCTGACAGGTTTTGAGACAGATGTATTTGAGGCTCTGGAAGGGAAAGTAGTGGGAAATGACAGGATTTCAATTATTGGGATGTCAATAGCAGCCAAATAGTGATACCTGTTTAATCAAATGGCCGAGCAGGGAGTATTTTATATTCTGAAGGAAAACTGTTTGTGGAAGAGATGGGAGGTTTTAAAGCAAGTTGGGGTACTATGCATATTGAAGAACCTGCACAGACCGTGAAGTAAAAGGAGACTTCAGTGATGTTTATGTCTGTCTCTCACTCGCATGAGTCCTGCTACAGTGAGGAACTGTTGAGAGGGCGGAGGAATGGAGCAAAGACTTTAGGAAATATTATCTTTAACAAACTTTGACTGCTTTTTAACTACATTTGAAGATGTAGAAGTAGTCATTCAGAGGGCACCATTCTCAATAGAAATACACCAGAATGTCAAGCCTAGAGTTAGGAGAGTTTATGTTCTACTTTCTTAATATGACTTGTTTCATTTATTCAAACAAAATGCTTAAGTATCTGAAAAAAAAAGTCCTATCTTTTATTTAACACTGATAGGAAGCTTCATTAATTCATTCAAGTAATGTTTTTTAAAGAAGGAAATTAATTCTTTTCCCTTTATTTAAAAAGTATTTCTGTGATTAAAATAATGCTAAACCTAATTATGCTTGAAAAAGATATATTTCAACAATGGTAGGGGAGATTAAAGTATGTGATGAATGTGAAAGCAATTTGACTAAAAGTTCTCTAAACTGATAAATTCCAGGCCAATGCTGATTCTTTTTCTTCATTTCCACTTGCCCTTGAAAAACATGAAGTTGCTGTATTAATTCATCACCTAGTTTTGTTTAGATTGATTAGGTAATAACAACTTTGAATCCTACTGGTGCATTATTTAGACCCTCTGTAAATAAGTAATTTATCTCACTTGAGGACTTCTCCTTCTGGTTTAGGAACTGACAGAATACAGATCTATTTTTTTTTTACAGTCATTTCAAACCACAAGATTTTAATCAGAATTGTGATGTTGATAATATCTAGAAAGGGATTAATTTTGGTGTTGTGATGGTTTACTTTTAGTTTCATGTCACACAAGAAAAGTGGTTCCTTATAGAGTCATAATAGCAGGATGGTTTAGTTCACCAGGTCAAAGGAAGTTTAGAACTCTGCTAGTACTTTGTTTCACAGTTGTTAAGCTTGGGGAATGAAAATAGGAGACTGAAGATAGGGATTGTTGCTCTGATGGGGCTGGATTTAAAAGCTTCTCCTGTATACGCACTCATTCCTGTCTCTGTATCTTGCTACTACCAGCCACATGCATGATATAAACACTTCATGGGGTTCCCCATCTTGACAGTAACCTTTTGGAGATCTACTGCAAAACTGAAAGACAAATTGAACTTTTTTTTCTGTTTTTTGTTTACATGGTTTGACTTGTACAGTCTTGGCATGGATACAGGAGAAATTGAACCCCACTCTAGAAATCAGGCCTGCTCAGAGATACTAGATGTTAGTATCACATGCAAAACTTACTGTAGTTCTACCTTGACCATACATACTGTAATATCCTGTAGGTCAGTAATACAGTGATGCCTTTGCTAACAACAGGACACAAGCTTGCTCTTGAGTTTGCAAGACCTCAGAGCTGAGGCTTGCTCACTCTGAAATTGTCAGGCTCGCTCTGTTTGAGTTTGTCTTGACCTGCCTGGAGCTTTGTTTTTGATTTGATTTAGCTGTAATAGCAATTTTTCTTCTGACTTCATAGGTGACAATGACCAGTTATTTTACTTTCCTTATTTTTGCATGGTACAATCATAATTTTATACAGATAGTAGTAATAAGTTGTTATTCTGTGTAGAATGAGACTTTTATGACTGACATAATGGTATAGTTTAGAGCTAGACAGGCCTGCCATGATAGGAGAGGCCTTAAGAAGTGGGGAGACCGAGTGCGGTGCAGAGGAGTACAGGCAGGTGATAAGACATCGGCCGTAGACTGGCACTGCTTATGGCTACAGACAGTTCACCAGTGGTCAGCTAAAACAGTGCAGACCTGCGGCGGGACAAAAAGTCTTTGAAGGGTAACAAAGAGAGTGAAGAAATGGCATCTAACAGATGTAAAATGTAGTTAATACGACTGTAACATGGAATTGCAGACCAGTGAAGAAGAAGATTTAAAAAAAGTCTTAACAGACATATGGAAGTGACTGCAAGTGCATTCTAGGTGAGGAAGAAGTCATCATATTCATGTAAGTCATCAAAATGGTATTACTACCTGTGAAGTCCACCAGATGCTGACATCTTGCTGTAGTCCCCCAACCCCCACCAGACTGAAGTGTCCAACTTTAGGACCCAGAAAAGCAGGGGAAGGGTGAGCGTAACACTAGGAAAGAGTGGAAACTGTAAGGGGATTGTGCGTGTAACAATCTCAAGTGATTTCTGGAGTTATGACAGTGTGCTATTGTATTTAACTTCATGGCAGCACTGATTACATAGAAGTCTGAATTGGCACACCAAGCTGCTGGAGGGAAAAACCAACAGGAGGGAAGCAACTCTATTCTTCAAAAAGGCTTTGGTTTGAGCAGGATCCTGCATGTGGGGTTAAAATTCCTTTTGCTCTTAATTTTGGTACTATTGTCTTTTGTACTGCATATTGTTCAATGACATCACTGACTGCTTTTCCACCTTTGAGTGTCTCTGTGAAGATAAGTGTTAAAACTCACTTTCATTGTTGGTGAGGGCTGGAATCGCTTTTCAGCGCTGTTGAGTGCTCTTAAGGGAGCAAAAAAGTCTTGATAGAAGCACTTTTAAAAGACAGCAGTTTCTGACTGCTCCTTACTTCCAAATGCTGTGGGAATGGCCTGGTATCTGTGCAGCTGCAGCAGCCGCCTCACTTTTTGTAAGATGATGCTTCATAACCTTCCAGAGTTTATACTAGTGTTTTTATTAAATATGCGGAAGATCTGAAATGCTGATGATGCTTTTTTTTTTTTTTTTAAATGTGCTTATATATTTCAGATTACACACACAATATTGTTTTTAGAAAATTGTGGGTTCAAGTGACAAAATCCAAAACCTTAGTTTAAACATCTTGGGTGATATGAATGCCAGTAATTTCTTTACTGCTTGTCCTGCTCTCCATTTTCTACCAAGTCAGGTAAAAATAGCCAGGAAATGTTACCTCTGCACAGGATTGTAAGACTTCTAGTAAGTGTCAGAAAGCTCTTTTGGACTCGGTATACTAACAGCGCCATCTGTCTAGTATCTAGCCACCGTTGTGGTGGTGACTTCTAGAGCGATGCTATGACTGAGTGCAATGGTCAGTCCTTGAATCCTAACTTTCAGGTCCTCATTGCTAGTATTACATCAGACTTGTTAGTAACTCTTTATTATGAGTTTGGTCCATTGTTTTGTAGGCGCAAAACCTCAAAATAAGTGGTGTCATTTATACACACACACACACACACACACACACACACACGTAAAATGTAAAAAAAATTATATTTTAAAAAGATATGTTTTACACAAAGGACCTGAATTTTTCCCCTTTGAGTATGCCCATAATAGACCTTGCATTTATGTTATCACTCAGTCTTTTTCTTCAGATCCTTAATTTTGTTTACAGTTAAGGACAGACAGTGTTTAGAGAAGAAACTGGAATACTACCATGGAGGTGACTGATGCGTATTTTTCTTATTGGTTGTCAAAGCTAGAGAGCATGTCTGGAGCAAGGTGAAGAAATGTAGGAAAAGAAAAGATAGATATGTTACGGTAACTCAGTTCTGCATTTGAGAAATGCAAAGATATCCCTTGTGCTTTTGAAGATTTTTGTGACTTTGGACAAATGACCAAGACCAGAAGTGGCACAGATAGTAACTCACTGTGTATTTCTCATTCCTGCATGCGTGACTCTGCATCCTGGAGTTTCATTTGCTGGAGCACTCACCCTCGCAGCTGAAAGTGGAAGGCAGCTCAGGAAGGGCAGGCAGTAAAGAAGCACACAAGAATACTAGCAATTCTGGAAATGTTAGTTTCTGCGTATCTAAAAGGATGCTCATAAATTCAATAAAAATCCTGATAATTTGGATTTAATGCTTGCTTTAACGCTCCTTCATTTAGAAGACAGTAGCTTAATTTTATTTTGCTTGTAAAACTGCAAATTTAATTATTGTTTTGAGAAATAGTTTAAATAAAAACGAGTTTAAAAATTATCCGTGTATGTTCATTCATTAATGGATTTGTCGTGGATTATAGCAAGAACTACATGCTGAGTGGTGAAAAGTACAAAGACTGTAGAAAGTTTTTTTAAAAATGAAAAAACTGTAAGTATTCATTAATCATAAGTATTGTTGTTTCTTCAGTGAAACATATACTTGGAATTAGACCAGAGAAAAGATAATATTGTAAGATTGTATTAATAAATAAGCCTGTATTTTATAGGACGAGGGGCTTGTTTAACGTGGCTACATCCTAGTATCTACTAGTGTATAGAAGGACCTAGCAGAATTTCAGTTATCAAGTGTATTCACAATAAAACTCAATTTTCACATTTTGCTTCGAAAGTTTAAATGTTTTAAACTCTGTATTTCAGTCAATTATTAAATACTATAACTTTTATATAGGAGTTATTTCCATTTAAAAAAACTCGAACACCCAAAACTGCCAAACTTGATCGATAAATAGTTCCTTAGTGAAACTAAAATGCTACCTCTAAAATGAAATACATGTTCATCTTTCTGCAGAGTTTTGGATTTGTCTGTTTAATCTGAAACAATTATGAGGGAGGGACTGAGGAGAGAGACTTGGTGGTGTTGGTAGACGAGAAGCTCAACATGAGCCAGCAATGTGCACTTGCAGCCCAGAAAGCCAACTGTATCCTGGGCTGCATCAAAAGAAACATGGCCAGCAGGTCAAGGGAGGTGATTCTGACCCTCTACTCCGCTCTCATGAGACCCTACCTGGAATACTGTGTCCAGCTCTGGAGCCCCCAACATAAGAAGGACATGGAGCTGTTGGAGCAGGTCCAGAGGAGGGCCACAAGGATGATCAGAGGGTTAGAGCACCTCTGCTATGAGGACAGGCTGAGAGAGTTGGGGTTGTTCAGCTTGGAGAAGAGACGGCTCCAGGGAGACCTTATAGCAGCCTTCCAGTATCTGAAAGGGGCCTACAAGAAAGCTGGAGAGGGCCTTTTGACAAGGGCATGTAGTGATAGGACAAGGGGTAATGGCTTCAAACTGGAAGAGGGTAGATTTAGATTAGATATTAAGAAGAAATTTTTCACTGTGAGGGTGGTGAGGCACTGGAACAGGTTGCCCAGAGAAGACGTGCAGGCCCCATCCCTGGAAGTGTTCAAGGTCAGGCTGGATGAGGCTTTGAGCAACTAGGTCTAGTGGGAGGTGTCCTTGCCCATGGCAAGGGGGTTGGAACTAGATGATCTTTAAGATCCCTTCCAACATAAACTGTTCTATGATTCTATGATTCTATGGCATAAATGGTTCACTATGTTCAGCAGTAGTTAGTTTTAGTTTTTAAAGTTTTGTTGAGAGTAAGTCACAACGAAGCAAGCCATCTATACAGGAAATATTTCTAAATGAAGGATCTAATGTTGTGTCCTCTAAACTTAAAACTGTTTTTCTTTGCAGTGGTGAGGCTTTGTGTTCATGTTCGGGAAACACCTGAACAGATTTTATAAGGCCTGATGTTCAGGTGCTTGCTTGTGGCTCTGGTACAATGTGCTATTGGAAAGTTAGTGAGTGGAACAAGACACAGCACTTAAAAATAGGTAAGGAATAGCAGCCAGACTAAAATGTATACCTTAGCCAAGGCCCTTACATGTATGCATTTGATATCTTCTAGAGAAAAAAAAAATTAGCAGACGTATTTGCATTAAGCTAGTGTTTACAACCATAACATTCAAAATCATGAGATGCAAGGATTTGGACTGGTCAGTTGTGGACCTTCACTGCTCAAGTTCTATGGTAAACAGCAGCAGTTGGCAGTAAGCATATGTGGTTAATCCTGATGGACTCACCACTACAGATGGACTCTTAACCTACTATAAATGTGTAATCCCTCTTTCTTTTTTAGGCTGCGTAGCCAAACATCCATGTGAATAACTGGCTAGAGTTTACATCAGTCATTTTGGAAAGTGAGATGAGTCCTTAGTGATGAAAGGTGTTTTCTTCCTGTACTAAGGTTGCATCAGGCATTTTGGTACTTGGTTCTTATTTGGGTATTAAATAATCCTGACTACCATCAATATTCCTTTTAAATTCTGATCTTGCCTTTTTTTCTTCACTCATCTTGGTCAGCCAGTGAGTTCTAGGAAGAGCAAGTCAAACGTCAGCACCAGGCAAAAGACACGGTGAAAAATCATTACGGTCGCTGTAATGCCAGCACATATTGCTGACACATTCGGTTGATGTCCCATCTGGAAAAGTAAATTATGGCGTATTCCACTAAATATGCTTCACTGGTAAAATGTATCCATCTGCACACCTGTACATACATGAAGTCACCGTAACACAGAACAAGTAAAATTATGTGAATTCATTCCAAAATTCGTGCAGGATAATTAGAAACTTTTTATGACTCATAAGTGAGCAGCAAGGGGAAAGCAAGGATCACCTCCTTTAGAGAGCACAAAGAACATTTTAATTAAAACAATAAACTTTATAGTATAGATTGGAGATAGCACTTTAACGTACTGCTAATACCTAAGTGTGAAGGCTGCACAGTAATTTAAAGGTGGCAGTTTCGATTTAGTATAACTCTTTGCACAAAGAGATAGTGAAGAGAGTAATCAATTATCTAGTGCTGAGGGTTACCATACAAGGCTGAAGTGACAGCAAAAGGCAATGAATGCACAGTGGGAAAAAGCAAGTTTGCAAATTTAAAGGCTTAGATGCAAGTACAACAAACCAAGTGAGTAATGGTGCGTGTGGTAACGAAAATCAGATGCTGCTGACATATGCCTCTTGCTGTCTGTGCTGCTGAACATTGATAGAGATGCTGAGTGTTTATTTGTAATGATGGCCTCAGTTGCCACAAGGAGGAGGGGAAGGTTTGGGATAGTTACATTGCTAACACTTTATAACATATGCATTAAGATATCGTAAGCATTACTAATTATTAAATCAGGAGTGAGACAGGGATTTTAAAAAGCTGGTGATTAGTGCTGTGATTGAGTATCAAATGCAGTAGTTGATTAGGTGCCATGTATGTGAGTGGCTACGTGAGTGGTTTTATTAAAAAGACGTGAAATAGCTGCATCGATTCCGTTTAAGTACAAGGTTGGTGGAAACATGCGGTTTGTCTTATAGACTAATCACAGAAAACCCTTCATTGGACTAGCAGCAAAAAAAATAGCTTAATCTTACTTAGATTACTCTGATGCAGCAAAAAGCAAGTAAAGGGTGGGAGAGAGACTGAGAAATTATATGCGACTTAAATCAAGGCAGAGTGGGAGGAAATAGTTCTCACAAGTTGACTTTACTCTTCAGTAGCCTGATACTCTTCCTCATATATTGATGCTTTGATTTCATTAGAGCTCACCTATATTTACTTGTCTTTTGCAAGGTTTCATCTTTTCACTTTTCAGCATCAGTAGAATGTGAAGAAATTGGCATGACTAGGGTAAAAGCAGTTGGTATGTATTTATCTTCTAGGATAGACATAATTAAATGGTAGAGTTTCTGAAGGAGAGAAGCAAGAGTATTTTGCAAGTTTACTGCATCAAGGAGGAGGTGTTGAATGAGGGTATATATGCTTGAATCCCACCAGTGGCTGCTATTGCTACCCCAGAAAAGGGAGGTGGCTGAATTTCTGATGATTTGGGCTATGCAGATTTAGAGCCAAAACATGTAGTCTCATGTGGCTCTGAGAGCTTCACCATTGCTTCAGAAGGACAGAGATATGATCAGTTACAACTGGAAACAGCAACCAACAATGAAGAATGAGCATCTTCATTCAGTAGTAATAAAACATGCTAAAATGGAAAAGCATGCTACGTATTGAAGAAATTGCTTACACAGCTTTAACAGGCACAGTATTGTTTATTGAGTCATGTGGAGCTCTGTTTTGAGATTTATTAACCTCAGAGCTTACATATATCTGGTTCAACAAGCTAACCTAAGTGAATGAATTCCCTCTATAAGCATTAAGTCCCTGATTTAACATTTCTGCTTGTAGCACAGGTGCATGTTCACATATCCAGAACAGCCAGGCTGACTGCACCGAATATCCTATCTTTGAATCAGAAGTTAAGAAATTTTGCCTCTGTCGTTTGATTGTGCTCTTGAAGCTAAAGAAAAGTACTTCTGTCAGTATTAAGAGTGTCATGCTTTTGACTGTGATGGAGATTATCCTCTTGTATTGCTCTACACACTAGTGCAGAAGAAAAGAAGCTTTAGCTGAGGCTTAAGCAAAAATCTTTAATTCCTCAAAAGAATAGAGTATACGTTTAGCTAGACCTTTTAAAAATGACGTATTGACACTTTGCACTTCTCATGTAACACCAGAGACGAGGCATGTATATGAATGAAACACAAACACTAGAGTAAAAAATAATAAAAATTATATCATTCCCTAATAGACTGTCTGTAAACATAAAAGAAACCATGGACAGTAATAAATATGTTTAAATTATGTAGTTAACAATAAACAGTTAGGGGAAAAGTCTGTGCTTCGCACTATTCCTTACAGCTATAATAGCTTTTTAATCCTGCTATTTCAAAGTGTCTTTTGTCAAAGTGTTATTTTTTTTCACATCCAGATGTGGGTGTCTTGGAACATGTGGCCAACACAGAGTACAGTGATTGGATAAATATTATATTACAGAGCTAAATCTAGTGAAGCAATTTCAATTTGCTGTCCCCTGGATGACCATCTTACGTCTATGTAGTTAATTTCTCAGGATGAAGTACTTGCTTGAATTTTTTTTCTTACCACCGCTGATAATGACACCAGTAATAGGGCAAATTTTTAAAATAGCAAGCAAAGCAAGAGTATAAACTGAAGTTAGGCAGCTGTGGATGGGTGACGACTGTTGCTTAATTTTCTAAAGGTAAAGTTCAAGAACTTTGAAGTACGGTGCATTAACAGCATGAAACATGACCCTTGCCTGGTCTCAAGCAGAAGCCGCATTCACAGTCTCCTAGTATGTGGTTTGGTGCTGAGATAGCATGAACTGGCACTGTGATCCAAATACCCATTTTTTGCATGACAGAAGATCTTAAATTTCTTTTGAAGTCATAGTTATCAGTGGGACATTTTAAGTATTTCCTATGCGTCTGTACTGCAAAAAGTACATTGCTAACTTATGGTATTTCTGGTAAACTTTGACAAAGTTTCTCTTTCTAGGAAGCTAGGGGGAAACTGGGAGAGCATTACTGAACCATCAGCACTTAAAACATGAGGATTATAATGCCAGGTGAAAGAAGTGTATCGTTGTATGGTATGAAGATCAAAGGGCTATCCACCGTTTTGTCAAATTGCCACTGGCTTCTGGTGAGAAGCTAACAGATATGGTTGAGATCCATGACAGGCACAGAAGTAAATCAAGAATTTGTAGTAATTTCTGTATTGAAGAAAACCCAACAAGTTATGCTTCTGAAAAACTCTCACTCCATGGCTCAGGTACATCAGTTCTACTTTTCTCGTGGCTAAATATATTGCTAATGAAACAAGTGAAAAAAGGCTTTGCTACCGCTAGCAGTTGTGCGATATCCCATTCCTTATAAAAGAGTTGTTTAACAAAAAAATTGAAAAAAAAACAAAGGGAAGAAAGCATTTATATTCTGTTACAATGCAACCAAAGGAGCAGTGACAGAAATATGACTGAAATGTGGAAACACGTCAAGAATGAGAAGAGAACCATGAGGCTTCTGGATGGTGTCATCCGCAATGTGCTCTATGTCCTGGCCAAAGTCCAGTAACTGTTAATGGATTTCATATGTTTAAGAATATAAACAGATTTAAGCAAGAGAGCAAGGGAAGAGGATAGGCTGAGGATGTCATGTATACACAGTGGGGAGTTATCACAGAGCAAGAATTTACGAAAGTTGAGTGGAATAACTATGTTGCAAAAAGAAGGTATCTAACTAGCAATGGAAAATATTTCTTACTTATGTGGATGTGGTTTTATAAAAGCAAGAGTGCTTGCTCAGCTTCATCACAGCATTAGAAAGTCTAAAGATATGTATATGTTAATATAAAATCAGCTTTGCTTGTTCATCTGTTCCATTTAGATGCATTGTTAGAAAAAATATGAAGTCTTTAAAATCATTCATTTCCTAAACATCTCGCTTCTTAAACATGACTAATGTATGGCCTCCTATGTATTGTACAATCCACTGGCAAAGTCAAATACAATTCTTGTCTTTCTGGTGTTAGTCATCACAGAAGTAGAAGCTACACTTCTGTGTTGTTAATTGTATGTACACTGATGGTAATTTTGAATTATTTCCAGCTCCTTAGGAAAATTATGTTATAGATACATATGTGTAAATTAATTTTTAGTTTTCTTTTTGAAGTTTGCGTGGGAGATATTGGGAAAAAACCCAAAAAGCGTTAATATGAACAAGATATTAAAGATAGCTCTATTCCTATTTGCAGAAGAATTATCTAAACTAAAAATTTTTGTATAGTTAAATGAAGCAGCACTCCTACTGTAAAGCAGGACTAAAAGTAACTTGTACTAATTGAAGCAAATCCTTCCACAACTTATACAGCAGGAAAATAATCCATTTATGTCCTTTCTGATAAAGTCAAACTAAGTTTAAGATTGCATAACTTGTAGCAAGATGCCAGAGAATTCATGTGTGAATGCAAATACAGTTGTGGAAAATGCTTAAAGCTATCACTTAAAGAGGGGGTAAAGTTCCAGTTTCAAAGGACAGAACGGGAATTCTTTCACATGCCTTCCAGCCAATAGGAGTAAAACTTGACACTTTTTACATCTAATAAATATCCATGAATATAAAGAAGAGACAAGCAGTAACAAGAAATTGGTGAAAAGGACTCTTAATTTGCTTAAGGGCTGGCCCTGGGCCTGTTGTAAACTAGTAACTTTCTACTGAAGCCAGCAGCGATATGACTTTTTGCACTTTACTGTTCCTTGTGTTTGCCAGAGAAGGAGAGGACAATGTTACAGCTCTGGGTGTCAGGGTCCCGCGTGCTCTTCTGCCATCTGGGACTTTCCTGGCTGTGTTCAAGGCTGTCTAACTGAGAGCTGCTGTGAAGAAAGCTAGAAGAAGCCTCAGCAGGGCCTGCATCTCCTTCTGGTGGGTGTTGCTTTTAAGAAGAAACTCTTGCTTCCCCTTGTAGCTGTTTTGCAGCCCTGTCTGTGCCTGATGGGCTCACTGACCTGTGGGCAGATGCTCATCCCGTCCCCAGGGAGGTGCCTGATGCTGGGGCTGGGGCTGCCCCAGTGCCCACCGGCTGCCCTGCCCCTGGCTGGAGAGGTGGGACTGGTCCTGGCTGCCAGGTCCTGCCGTCACCCACCCTGGGGAGCCACTGGTGCCCCCAGTCGCAGGGAGCCACTGACCTCGCGGTGCCTTGACACTGGGAACACAGGATTAGTCTTTGCTGGCGTAGGCAGGCTCTTCACCAGCAACGCAATGGCTTGCTGTTCAAGCTGCTCACTGGGAGTGCAGCTTCTCAATCAGACCATTGGCTGTTCAGGGGAGTCAAGTGGTTGCGTTCAGTTGCTTTGGCAGCAAGAAGCCCTCCGACTGTATTGAATTTGACTTTTTTTTTTTTTTTTTTTTTAGTATTTCGGTAAGACAGATCACATTTCTCTGTTGAGATCTACCTGTATTTAACCTGAGGATGAGGAATCTCAGAGTTATCTGTGCTTTTGATCACATAAACATAACTGAGAAAATAACCATAGTCACATGAAGATGTTGACTCATCACAGACTCTGGATATTGGATAATAATTTGCACTATAGTATTGTTGGCTGGTTTTGTGTGTGTGTTTTAAACTTCACATTAGTTTGTGCTGGGAATTTACACCTTTTATTAAAGTTACTGGATTTTGACACTATTAAAAAGAAAATGCCCACAGGTTATGAGTAACGTGGCTGAGGAAGGCTGAATTCATATTGTATTCTTCTGGGACTCTGTATCAAGAGAGCTTTTGCTGAATGTGAAGAAAAGTAATTTCACACAGTAAAGCTGGCGCCAAGCCCAGTTTCTTTATGGAAGTAAGATAAGTGAAAATCAAGATACAGATATATTCAAAAGTTGATCACATAGCTTCTCCCATCCCCCCGCCCCCCATATATCAGCTGCTAAATAAAGTTATTAAAGATAATTCCAGTCCCTTTACTAAACCAGATTTTATTTGAGGAAAAAATGGTCTGTGCTCCTGGGAGCAATTTCATAGTCTAAAATGGCTTTCTCTGAAGTGTTTATTGAAATGGAGAAATTATTCCCATATTCTCCCCATTTGGAATGGAAAGCTACTCTAATACAGTGAATGACCCAAGCAAATGAAGAGTGCAGAGCAAAACAGTTTTTGATGAACGTGTGGGAGAGACAGGCGCAGGAGACAGACAGTAGAATCATTTGAGGAAATAGGAACATGAAGTACAAGTGTATTAAGGGATAGAAATGGCCACACTTTTCATTGGCAGAATAATGACGACAACTTGAAAAGTTGTTTAGGGCAGTGACATGCAACACTTCAGGCACTTGTATGTTGACCTTTCAGTGGATCAGCTTCTTGGAGATAGTATCTGATTCCTCCACTTCTTGAGAAGCTTAACTGTAGGGGAGTGAGACTTGAAGTCTGCTGGGTGAGTTCAGGAGAACAACTTATAAACAGTGAAATATTATTAATATGGTATTTTGAGATCTGTGATATTTTCAGATACGATCTTCTTTATTAAGAACAATAACCAAATTAAGAACAATATACCAAATGTGAGACTTCATTCTTTTTTAGCTTGAAGTTAGGATTATGACTATGTGAGCAAGGTCTTCTGGAACTGCTGACATGCAGGACAAGACTGGAGATTGTACCCTAACCGTATGCTCTACTCAGTCTCTTTTCTATCCACAGTATTTCTGTCCTGTGGCAAATGATAGTTTACAGCTTATGGAGTACTTCAAGAAAGACAGAGCTGTAGGCTCAGGAACATGATGATCTTGGGGAGTTCCTTTGTACTACCTTTCTGCCAAGACTTAACTGGAAGCAACAAGGGATAGGTACAGATTTTGGAGGTCTCTAGTAAACACCATTTTGCGCTCCTACTCAGCATCCTGGGAAAGCTGAAATGTTGTGAGATACTGGTGAGATAATCTTCCCCCATCCCCACCTCCAAGAGGGAAACCAAATAGCTTGATAGATGTCTTTCCTTTTTTCCTTTCAATAAATTTAGCAGTAAGGTAAACAGGTTAATGAATATAAATTAACTATTCAGTTCCCAAAATATATCTATAGTTATTTAAAAACCTTTCCTATGGCTGATCTACAAGGCAAGCCCCCACAAGAATTTGTGATTGTCAGGTCCCATATCCTCTGACTAGCACTACCTTTTACCCAAGGTATCACTTGCACTTAGAGGTAGCTGGCCACTTGTGCTCAGCTAGCTACCGCTGTTTGAGCTCTGTTCCGCGTCCTCTAGCTCTGGCCATGCTCAGCTGGCTGCTCAGACAGCCTTTGCAACCCCTGTTCTTCAGTTATTCTGTGTTAGTAACAACTGCTGTAGCATACAAGATCACGTACCATCCCTGCTAATCCGCCCCTGCCAAAGAAAACCCCACCTGAAAGAAGCCTCAGCTCCTCCAAACCACCTCTCTTCAACAGGCTGCTTTTCAGTTTGATATTTGGCTTTCAGGTCTGCAAGCTATATTATAGATTAGGGTAAATATTAATCCTGGGCACATTTGGGCACATTTAATTGGCTCAGATGTTCATGCATCTTTACGATTATAAAGTTTAGCGACAAAACTGAAATTTCTTCAAACATTGTAAACAAAACTCTAGTTGCATGTTTCAGACCTGTTCATTAGTCTTACTCATTTCCCTTTCATGTCATCACAACCACCTCAATGGATTTCCTCCCTTTTTCCCTGGGACTATGCATATGACTCTTTTTCTCTACTAGGCTTCTATTACTAGGCTTATATATGGCATTTTTGAATGTTTCTCAGGAAAAAAAAGAAGTCTGTTTCTAAGCTTCCAAGAAGACCAGTGATGTAGCAGTGAACGTTTCTAAGGTATGATCATCACTTTTAGAACAGGTCGTATCCTGTTTGGGGAAAAAATTTAAGAAAAAAAAAGGTAGGAAGATAGGCAAGGGCTTGCTTTGAGTCGTAGATTAATGGAGGTAAAAGCTACTCTAGAAGTAGGGCTGTTAAACATGACATCAGACTTTGGCTTTTGTCTAAGCCACCACTTTGTTATGAATCCAGGTGATACAGTGAGTAAATCCTTAGCTGGTTTTGGTTTGGGGTTTTTTGTTGTAGATTTTTTTTGTTGTTGTTCAGTTGGAGTCAGTGAGAAAATGTCTTCATGGGAATAAAGTATATTGTTATTTGTAATTTTACAGGAGAAGAATGGCATATTAATTGCTTATTTTTTTCTGAAATAAGACTTGACTATTACTACCTTGACCTATTTTTTCAATGGCATATATTACTGAAAATGTAAGAGTTACAATAGCTGTATGTTTTGCCTAATGCAAAATGTAATGGAAGGAGCATGTAAGACAGCTTATAAATATCATACCGCTGTTGGCATGATGCTAACAGTACTTAAGAGATAATAGGGTTGTTTTCTCATGTTTAAGTCCAAAGGTTTATTATATTTGGTTAAGGTTAGTGCTTTCATAATTATTTCATTGATTTAAGCATTATCTGGAGAATAAGTTGCATTAGGAATGACTTCAGGTGTAGAAAAAGCATTGTTAAACTTGAATGGGAAAGGTGTTTCTTTAGAAATGAAAAATTAACTTCCTTTTTTTTTTTCTTTGAAAAAAAAGAAGCTTGGGAGATGTCTCGGAATCATAGGGTTACCCAGGGAAAGAGTATGGAAAAATTTGTTGTCCATGGGAAATAATTAAGCCAAAAGTCATAAGAAAAGTTGTGATGGAAAAAAAATAAAATTAATCCTTTAGATTTAGACAGATTGTAATGAAATTGGGATTGCATCCGTTGTTGTTATGCATGACTGCAGCATCTGCGATACACAGTTAGCTGTATATTATGCCTAAAATATAAATGGTTAATAGGGTTATTGAGGACAATCAGGAAAATTTAGGTAACCTGAAGTGTGTTTATGTGTCTGCATATCAAGGCTCAGTGAAAGTTAGCTGAAGACAGCTGCGTCTTCATGCCCTCTTCTTCAGTCAGTATCTTGTTGTTCACTGTCACAGTGACAAATGAAAACATTTCATGGCAGCAACTGTCAAAAGCCCTCTTGTGAGCCCCGCATTTTCTTTCTATTTCTCAGTCAACAGCTGCCATGAAATATGACTGCATATCAGTAAGCTACAACTCTGTGATCAAATGGGCTAGCTGTTAGTCGCTGGCTGGTGGCCATTTAAATGGTGAATGATGGGCTTTAGTTGGCCATTTTTCACTGAAAGAGGAAATAAATCTCTCTTTATAGGCTACCTCATACTACAAACACGGAATATTTATCTGTGACATAAAAGCCTATTCAAACAGTGCAGTGTCAAACTCACTGTAAATGGATGTGCTGGCTGATACATAAAAAGGTGCTTGGCCTTTATCCTTCTGGCTATGAAGTTTCCAGCAACTTTGTCTTTCCTGGCATCCATGTTACTTAGAAAAGGAATGTATGCACATTTATTACAGTGTATGGCACTGGTCTTAATAATTAGTTGCTGCCTGCCATCCTGTTTTTCTTCTGTTTCTTCTACCCGATCCTCCATCTTCTCTTACCTGGCTACACAGGACCTTCATTTAATGGAAAACGAGTTAATGCATTTCTGGTTATAAGCAAGCAGTGCTGCTGGGTGGGAAGTACAAATCTGGAGTGGGGCATAGAATTCTTCAGGGAATGAAAGGTGTGTGCCAAGCATTAGTGCTAGTGTTCGAACACAAAAGAAATCACAGATGAAACTTCCTGGGAAGTGAATTTGTAGGTTATCCAGAGCATGAAATAAGAAATTAATCTATAATGTAACATAAAGAAAGAAAAAGACATCTGGAAATTATCCAGCTCATCTTTTTTGTAACATCACTGCTTTCTCCTGATGAATATCCAGTGAAAATCCATGTATGTTGTATTTTCTTGATGGTTACTAAAGTGAAGAGAGTAAATTGTTCTAATGAATAGAAAGTAATTTGATATCAGCCCGTGTTGCAGAAATAGATTAGGTCATTATTGATCATCCACTCTCAAGGTTAAGAAGTTTTGGAGTAGTATTCAGCCTGTCAGATTTGTCCCTCTGCTCTCCCTTGCTAGTTCCTGTTCTTTGTCATGGAAAGGAGTTGAATATTATGATAGCTTTTTTTAAATTTATTTATTTATTTTATTTTTAGGAATATAATTGTAAAAGGAAGAGTGGGTCTTTTGATAATAATACAACATAAATCTACTAGTAGTTCTCTGCCCTTCAAATTAATACTTTGTTTTATTTACTTGTAGATTTATTTGCATTATGTAGTACTTTCCAAAAGCTGATTTCTGGAAAATCAACACAAAATAACATTTTGACCAATTGAATTATATCTGACCTTGTTTTGATGGCAGAGATTTTTACTCAAGGCTTGGAGTTTTCACGGCAGTATTTACATCACTTCGGTATTTTCAACAGCACTGTTGGGACCTTGTTTCTATTTGTAGCATCTCACAACAAGGTCCAATGTTTTTTTCATATTTCAATCTGCCCTTGTCAATGGGAAGGGAATTTTCTAGTCGAACTACCAAACCAAAATTTGTAGTTGGATAATTTTACTCATTCTTCAACATTTCTTTAAGAATATCCTGTATATAAGCTTAATATTATCTCCTTCCCTCATATCTTCCATTAACTCTAAAAGAAAAGCTGCTGCTGAATCTCAGTACAGTATGGCAAGTTAGTTTTAACCACTTTGAGGTAAATTAAAAATCTACAAGTTTCAGACTCTAACCCTTTGGAAAAATGGAGACAATCAGTGTTAACTTTGCCTTTGGTCATGCCATAATTGAGACCAGTATAACTTGTACAAACCTTAATCCTATGATACTGTGCTAAAGCCATCTCTAATGTAACAGTACATGTGGGTCAGCACAGACCCCAAACTGATCATCAAAGCCAGAATGGCAGCAGACAAGCCAGCATCACCTGGAGCTCTGCCGTATATCATCAGTCTCTAGGATGGGGGTGGTTACTTCAAACTTGACTAAATCGTCAGACCTCCCAGGAGGCTGTCAAGAGCCCCAGTGCCTTCATGGACACTCACTGCAAACCCTAGAGACAAAAAGTCCTGCATGTATATGCAAATTCATAAAGACAGTGCTTAGTCATGTTGCCTGGTTGAGCTTAGATAAGAGAGAAAAGAAGTTTCTGGTGGATAAATCATGATGATACTGCCCCTTCAGTGTTCATTCAGGCTGGGAATGGGATTTGTGGAACGAAAAATGCAATGCTGACCTTCGTATTAGAGTAAAGCTAGAAAAGCTTAAAACAGGCTCTGGAGCTATGTGAACTATTTCTGCAGACTTTTTTATTGTGTGTCAAAGAGGTAAACTGACTCATGTCACTCGACCTTTTCCATCTGGGAAGACGTATTTCTCATTGCCACCACTGACATATTCCTTCTCAGTGGTTCAAGCAGAGATATCTTTGCTTTCAGTGAAATAAAAAGGCTTGATACCTTTTGCTCACATTTAAAGTAGGGAAAGGGGCGCAAGGGAAGAGAAAAAAGGGAGAGGCTCACAAACTGATATTCACAATTGAAAGTTGAAATTTTAAGTTCAGTAACACTTTGACATTCCTCTACTTCAAGCTGTAGTCCCGTTTGTGTGTCTCAGCCAATGTACGTTTTAAGTCATAACACTTAAATATACATATGCAATTTGCAGAACACGCTGAAATTTTATACAATACTGTTGTCTGGTATTCACAAAGAGCTTTCACTTACCAGAAGTCTTGGGAGGAAGGGAAGACTCTCACATCTGTCCTTTATATGGAATTCCACTGGTCAAACCACAGACTTTTTGAGTGTTGAGCCTGGGCTAAACTGCCTGTTTCCGTCATGCTTTTAACCACACCATTACGCCATGGCTTAATTGCAAGCAGCTAACTACAAGTGCAACTAAGACCTTCTGCAGATGAGTGAGTATGAGACACATTCTTAAAGAGTTACACCACTATATCATGATTAAGTTCATTATGCTTTTTGGTCTTTAAGCCTGCCTTGCTGATGTGCCACATGAAACACCAGTCTCAAACTTTTAAGTATTGCTTAGTCTTAGGCCTTATTGGCACTGAAGACAGTATGTATGATGTGAGTACGAACCTGAATAAGAAATGAAGTCACCCGCTTGCATGATCTGGGTGTACATGGTACTCAGTGATGCAGATTTAACTATATCTGTTCTTCTTAGTTTTTGCATAAGATATTGAGAGTAGCATACTATGCCATGAAATGCATTAAACAAATTTTGATCTTCAAGGTAAATATGTATGAAGGAGTTTTCCATTGTTCCTACATGTGACATTAGCGTATGTGTTAGTTATGAAACCTCTGTAAGTCTTCAGCACATGCTAATTACAGCAAGGCCCAATGCTTATTAGGAATAATTTATTTTCATCAGCTTGGAAAAATGGATGCCAATCTACTACCTCAAAATTCTTAATAATCTAAATTTGTTCCATTGATTCTTAGTCAAATCCCCAACCTTTAGTTTCAGGCATTGAAATGTGAGTCTGTGGCAGCAAATAGCTTTAAAAATGCATTTGCCAGACATTTAAATTTTTGTTATTAGCTAGTGAATTTTGTTTTGAACAAATGTATTATTTATTAGCATGTGAAATGACAGTTCTTCTTGTAGCTACATTTAGATCCTGTCACAGGTGGTCATGAATGAATGGAAAATAAAAAATATGGTAACTATATTTCAGCAGAAGCAGTGCAGGGAAAGGAAATGGAGCCATTTAGTATAATATAAGATGGAAGAACAAGGAAA
Organism: Burhinus oedicnemus; assembly: GCA_008921705.1. Lineage (NCBI taxonomy): Eukaryota > Metazoa > Chordata > Aves > Charadriiformes > Burhinidae > Burhinus > Burhinus oedicnemus. Next base: position 499,115 of record VFFE01007704.1, read on the forward strand.
AAGAGAAACAGTAGCAAACTGATTAAATACACACAAATGCAGATTATACGAGACTGATCTGTCATCTGTTGAAATATAACTGATTGTCTAGACGATATAACTGATTATCTGGAGGAAAGAAATGTGGTAGATCTGAATCACAAAGATTTCAATGACTCATATCACATGCTATCACGAAGCAAAAGTGTTAGTTCAAGTTTGATGACATGAAGACTGTTATGAAACTTGTTTTAGCAAGTGCAGGTGAGAAGAAGTGATATCTGCTGAAAAGAGCGTGTGGCAGATTTGAATATGACTTTTAAGTTGAATTCCTTAAGATCTGCAGGTTGACCGTACCAGTGAGAAAAAGAAAATTAGAAATAGGTTAATCAAACTTGTTGATTCAATAAAGTTAGAAAGCTCATGTATAAAGAAAACGTCTGGATTTTAGACATGACAAATGGGATGGTTTTGAGGAACAAGGTATTAGAAATTAGATGAAAATGAATAGTATGAAATCCAAGGTCATTCATATGGAGACAAAGAGAATTTTTACTAGAAGCAGGAAGCTTATAATTTGGAAATAACTAAAGGCATAAATCTGTGTGCATTTATTCAATTACATATTGAGTCTGAATTGCCCATGTGATCTGTCTTTGCAAAATGTAATAGTGACCTACGTTATATCAGGAAAGTTGTTTCCAGGAGAAATGGCAAAGTATTAATGACGTTCTGTGAGGCACTGACAGGAGATCTCATCTGGAACATGTAAAAAATGAATTAAATTTGGAACAGGTTCAGGAAAGGTTTAGAGGGATGGAGAACCTGAAGATACGGTTATGCTTGTCATTTCTGAATGTGGCTTTGGTAGGTGCGCGCTAGTTAGTGCAAATCTTAATAATGGTGGAGATAAGTGTTGTAGAACCACCTCAGAGTTCAGAATAAGAAAATAGCCCAGGTGTTAATTCAGTTTCTCAGGCAGCTTTACAGCCCCTGCTGATCTGTGTGACCATGAATAATTTTAGTCTGGAAACTGAAAATGGTTACCTGCTATCTGAGTGGATGGATTAATGAAATTCTTTCTGGTAAGAGAAGAAGAGGTAAATGCTGAATCACTTTTAAGACTAAACTTGATCAGTTAATGGAAAAAAAAAAAAATTCTCATGTTTTGTCTTGAAAACAGAGAATTACACTTACCAGACAAGAAGGTACTTCTCATTCCTTTGTTTATGGTCTGTAGGATAGTAATTTGGCTGCATGTATGCCCCACATAGTAAAATCACTACAGAGAGAGGAGAAAGATATTCTTTATCTCTGTGGGTATTCAACTCTTACACTGTACACAAGGTGTGCTTTAGAAATGCAGTTTTATCTGGTACGGCAATTTCAAAGTTTAGCTTCTAACTGTTGCAATGGAATATCTTACTGAGTCTCTACTGGGATACTTTTCATAATGATTTTGTAATTGTTACAGACTTTAACCAAGATGATGCTGAAACACAAAATAATCCCTCTAGGTTTATTAAAAACAGAACCAAACTCCAAATACTATCCAGCTGTTTCTGAGATACAGAATGTACTGTTGCACAACAAAAGAAGAAAAATAAGGCTGTTAAGTATGTGCACCTAAGAGTACACTCTAATTTGAGAGATCATGAGCATCTTCAGGTGCTACAGTTATAAAACTCTGTACCATTGCCTGTTTTTCTCACCCAGCTTTTAAGTTTTGATCCTCAGTGATTCCTGTCATAGCTGAAAAAGATCCATACAGATCCTATCACTTAGACAACTGGTTATGTCAGCTTTATCTTCAGTCAGTCAGCTCTGATGATTTGGACGCATTCAACAAATTCTCATCTTCACCTACCTTTGATGGAAGAGAGATCATCAACAGTACGAGCTAGAGTAGCCACATTCACAAAGTAGATTCTACATTACTTAAGATATATGAGGTTGAAAGCAAATTTAGTTAGACTTAAACTAATAAAAGGGGTGGGTAGGTAAATAAAGTGCTGAAAACAGTTTTATTTTCCATGGTAACAGACACAATGCGGCTTCTGAGAATATAATGCTGAAAGAAGAACAAAATACAAAAAAGACAAAAACTGAGCAGCCAGGGTGAGGATACCACTATAGCAATAACCTCAGTGACATTTTTATTAATCTTGTCAGCTTGAATCATAGACTTATAATTGTATTACAATTTTATGATGTTAATTAAAAAAAAAGGTGAATTTTCCTCTCTCACTTGCTGCTTCACAATATACAGTGGCAGAACGTATTTTTGTCAAACATACAGGATTTTTGCCTAGGAGTCACTCAAACTCTCAAGTCCAATGATTTAATTTTTCATTTCCTCTCACACGGCGTCTTTTATCTGGAGAAGAAACAGGTGTTTTTTTCTTTTTTTTTTTTTTTTTCTTAAATACAACTAAAATATCTTTTCAGAGTTGTTTTAATAAATGTAAGTGGTATCAAATTTCCCACAGAGTGGCGTAGCTGTTATGTTTCATTGATGTTTGCTGGCACTAGCAAGTGCTGAGACTGAAGAGGAGGCCCTGACTCTGGAAGCACCGGACTGCTGCACGCAACTTCTTTGACAAGTTCCTCCTTTTGTCTGACCTTTGCTGTTTCATTGCTTCCAAAATGTTCAAATCCAACTTCTTACTTCCCAAATTTCAGGTATCTCGCAATATTCTCACATCTATGCTCTATTTCTTCACAAGGTAAGTTGTATCTTCCCTTTTACCTATTTTCTTGTTGCACTAATCTGCAGTTGGCTTAACTCACAATGGAAAACCCATTTCCCCTCATCCCCATCACCTTTAGATTCATGGGTATTCCTCATGTCTGTTCCTCCTTACCAGCTTCCCTAACCTTTTCACAGAGGTTTAGCACTTTCCTTCATATTGAAGTTTCATATATGTTATTTTGGCTTCAGCAGTGCATCGTTGAGAGTGACAGGTAACCTCCTAAAATGTATACAATGCAGACAGAAATTTTGGAAAGCATATTTTTTAAAGTTTGGCAGGATGTGCAAGTTTGACAAAGCCACAAGCAGCTGAAGACTGATGCCAGTCTTAATAATACCATATTCCAGTTGTGACCAAAACATTAATTATGAGATTGTACGCTGTATTTCAGCTGTAGCCTATGTAAAAATTAATTAACCGTATAGCTGAAGTTCACTGACTGGCGTCTCTCATTGAAGAGCTCTGAGAATGAACACATTGTGGTTAGGGTGTTTCTGTCATTCTAAAGAGGCTGGATGTTGCTACTGGTTTTAGCTTCACTCTCTGCAGTACATTTTTTCTTCAGCTGAGACACGGTTACCAAGTACCTACTTCAAACTTATTAAATCAATGAGCTACAATGAGATAAACCTAATGGTGCCTTTGTTAGGAAAGGTCACCCAGCCTGTTATGAGGAACTAACTGAAAATAAAAACTTCCTTGGTTATAACCATTTTGACCTTTCGATTTCTCTCTCCATAACTATAGTTGCAAACAATTAAAAGTTAAGCCAAAGAACATTCAGGTGCTGATCTCTCTTGTGATGAAGCCAATATTCTTAGGAAATGAGACACTGATAGTTTTCCACATTTAATTTCATTTTGACGTTGAAGGAATTAGAGGGTTGAAAAACAGACTAGCCTCAGGCTTACTAGAGGAGAAGTAACTGTCCTTTTCTAAGAATTATTAACATGTTAACCTTAAGACTGCACTGTGATACTGTGTTCACCAATAACACTTCAGTTAGTTAGAAATTTGCTTCTGGAAATGTCTGTGAGGCAGGGAGCTACCAAGTGGCTTTAAAACAGCTGCTCCCCGAGTGCCTTCATCCTTAGCACAATCAGCTGGAAATCAGAGTTGGAAGTGGCTCTGGTAGCCTGGCGATGGGGGTTCCGTTAACAATGAAGGAAGCAAGATCATGTTTCAATGCGTAAATACTTTTGGTATCTATGTCTTTGGCTGGTTTTATCTGTTTTTCAGTTGTTACTTGTCTGCTGGCTGAAAAAATAATGTTACTTCCCCATTTCCTAAATGTACCATCTCATAAGCCTTTACCTTTCTATTACTATAATTATTTGTTTTACATAATGCTACAGTAGTAACTGACTTTGTGTCTGATGTGTGATGTATTTGAATAAAAGTTAAAAGATTACTTGATGATATGAATTGTGGATGGCTTTGGAATGGTTTAATGTTTCAAATTAAAAATTATGAGGAATTGTTAACAAATGCTTATATTCTGCAAAGCAATGCATTTTTTTGACGATGCCTCTGTTATGAGAGCTGAAGTGCTTTTCAAGTGACTTTATGTTCTTTTTCTTGAGCATTTATTATAAGTTAATGTCATTTCATACAAAAAGATTAAAGACATAACAGCTGCTGAAGCTAGTTTGATTTTAAAACTTCAGAGCCATTTTTTATTTGTGGTCATTCTTTTTTTTCTGAGCCATTCTTTAAAGAAGTAATTCTTTTTTCTTCTTTTTTAATTATTTTTCCCCCCTGGCATATAAGCCTTAGTTTGAAAGGGAAACTATAAGAGAAACTTATTTTTCTGGCTCTGAAATGGCTTTCTCAGCCAAGGAAGAAAGCTGAATTGCTGCTACCTTGACTGTATTCCTAACAGTATTTGATCTCAGATGATTCTTTAAGCACTTTGTAAATCAGATTCCTAGGGATGGTGTCCTGAACTACATTTCAAACAGTGGGGGGAAAAAAATAGGTAATTTTTTTGCAAAAAAGAAATGATGAAGAAGGCCTTTTACAAGCATTGAGAGTGAAAGGGATTTATTAGTGATCATTACTGACTGCGCCTGCTGAGATAAAGAGTGTAGAAATCCTTTATTATCCGCTAATTGTCTCGCTTGATTTTACACCCTAAAAATGTCATTTTACCTTTACATTGCTGAAGAACAAATTCTAGGCATTCAGTTGCAAGATGCCCAGGCAACTGTATACATCAACAGATAGCTCTTTAACCTCCAACAGAAACTCATGATTTTATTAAAATTTTCTTCACTATACAGAAATAGAAGAAAAAGCAAAAAAGAAATTAATTTCCCTGATCAAAAAGAAGGCAAGACTTCCTGAGGCAAGAACTTTTTAGTTCTCCGCATTTGCTTAATAATAGCATTTTATGGTCATTTGAAAATAGAAGGAGGCTTTTCTGAATGATGGGTCCAACTTTGTGTTGCTATTGAATAGAGTAACATAGAAAAATAGGAGATGGATATACTGTAAAGTTTAGTATTTCAATGTTTGATAAATGCGCAGTCCGGTCCTATTGTATGCCAAATAAATATTTTCTGCAGGCTTAAAAATACTGATCATATAAATTCAGAAACATTAAATATGCATCTACTTCATAAATGTGTCTGCATAATGTAATGTACAGGAAACATGTCATCTTTGCTTTACTTAAGATGTGTTTGGTTGCAACTATTTTTTAGGTGTCTGGTGAAAAAAAGTGTGGGTGCAGTACTTTGCTGCAGCGAAGAACACTGGGATGTTTTTGAATAATCTGATGTTTGAATTTGCTTATCTAATGTTTTGTTTCTGTGTGATATTAGGATTAATGACTAATCAGTTTCTAACTAGAAAAGGGAACTTATCAATTGAATGAGCTATTTTTAATAAACAATTTATTTTAATGACTTCCTTTATGATCCAGTGGGTACTTCAGTGGTGCCCATTTGGTGTCCAAGGCCCAAAAGGTGTTTTTTTTCCTATTTTATGACCAAAAAATGAATACTACTTATAGCCGGCAAGTTTCATGTATTTAATCTGAAATATTAATCGTGAGTTTTTAAATATAAAAATTCCTTGGGTTTTACCACAGGTCACACTCAGCCCCTTCAGCGAGGCATCGAGGGGAGTTACAGTCGGTGCACAGAGCTTTCTCTCTGCTGCTCCTTCTCTCCCACCCTTTTCCTCCGGTCTGGTGTGAGTCATCCACAGGCGGCAGAGCCCACGTGCCTGTGGTGCAGCAGCTGGGGACAGCAGAGGCACACACTTTGCGTGGGGGCTGTATGTCAGTGTGTGGTCACCAGTGAACGTCAAGCCAGACTAGCTAGCAAGTAGGCAGCCTAGTGTCGACTGGACTTCCAGAGTTGACAGCCCTAACAATTTATGGATGTTCTTATGCCTCTTTCTGATCTGTTGGGTGGATCTCCCATGTGAAGTGGGTGATAGGATCTCGGCCAGAGATTTCAGCATAGCACATACAGGTTAAAGGAAGGAAGGTATATTTTTAACAGCTTCTACGTGGTTTAAACATTTAATTTTTAGAGGAGAAATTATTTTTTCAAAGGTTTTACTGCAAGTGTGGCCTCTAAGATACTCGTGCTTTCCTGAGATGTTAATTTCTTTTTAAAAAGAAAGCTGAATACAAGGTCCGTCCTTTCACATTACTTGTTAAACTTTTCCATGGTCAGTTACTCGTCTCTCCCCTGATCAGAGTTTTCTGCTTTGAACATTAAATGTTATACCTTATTACACTTTCATTTGCTACATTTAGGAATGCACTAAAACAGTTTTAAATGTCTGTGCAGTATCTGCCAAAAGTTTAAGCCATGTAAACAGTAGCTGCTGATCAAAGTGGTTCTCCCCTTAAGTGAGAAACATAAAGAAATTACCTTTCTTTTTAGCTTTAAATCACACTGCCAGGGAAAGCAGTTCATGTTTTAGAGTGAATTATTGTGCTTAGTTCTTGGTGAGACAAAATTGTTGTGGACATAACAAATGTAAGATTGCTTGCGGAACTGTAACAATTGTTATTGGGGAAAAGTGTCTCAGCATGCTTCCTTAAAAATAGAGCTACTCTTTGGTTGAATTGCTGCTTTTCGCACTCCTCATTCCCACGGTTGCTAAACAATCTGGTGGGCAAAACAGAGCTTTACTGGGGAGCAGAAATGCGGTGGCTGAGCGATACATAGGAGTTACGGCATCATTGTTTAATTGCCAGTGGCTAGCAGGCCACGCCAAGTCGGCAGAGGTGAACTGTGCTGCTGACGCGCCTTAATCCATGTCGCTTCTGAGAACTGAGGCAGTGGTGACTATTACCAGGTAGAAAAAAATTACCTGAGTGTCTTTAACAGGCTGTCCTACAGCTACAAACTATTGGCCATTTACGTGCTGGGTGTAATAACAACTTAGAACAAGAATGACAGTTGGATTTTACCCTTAATGTCTTGTAGGTGTTTCAGTGTTTTAAATGACAAATCATTTCAGCTATTTTTTTTTTAAGTACAGTAGCATGTGAGCTTTTGGGATAATTGTACTTTTAATATGCAATTGTGGTTGTTGAGGGATAAAGAAGGGGAGTTAAATGCAATTTCTAATGAAGAAAAGCAAAGAAGAATAAGAAAAGATATATTATTCAAAGGGATGGTAGGTATGAACTTAGAAAAAGGATTTTTTTTCTTGCAGAGAATTATATAGAATGCTATAACTGAATGCACATTTTGAACAACTTCAAGATTGCATAAATCAGAGTAAGATTAGAAATGTCTTTTAACTGATGATCTGTGCAACTGGAATTCAGTTCTGAAGTCTAAATGTGCTGAAGAAATCGTTGAAGGCTGATTCTATACTGTTAGTTACCCCTCCTCCTCTCTGTGGATGGTTACAGTGCACTGGGTAAGCTACATAGAGGATATTCCTGGTTCATATTTTTAAGTTTGTTTACAGTGCAATATTTATAGATCCTGCTTTAAAGACTGAATTTTATATAAGCTTTTCTGTGGCACTTTTTGTTATAGTAACCAACGCTTCACAAATATCAACAAATGCATATTTGAAGCATCCCAGTTTTGTGAGGTGACGTCTCAATTTTTGCCCTTCTCAATTTACTGAGGTATTAAGTTAAAAATAGTCCAGTTTATTGGAATGCTGAACAGAAGAGCCTGGAACCTGATTTGGGAAAGTATTTAGTGTTCTTTGACACTTTACGCTGAAAGTACACCTCAAATGCCCTTTTGCGTACTAGGGCTCTCTAACAAGCACCCAGAACAGTTGACAGTCATCTGCGGAAAATTTAATTAAGCTCTTGGTCTTGATGGCAGAAGCTGAAACAGCAAAAGCCTGCCTGAACTGTTTCCTGTAAGAGGTTTCTGTATTCCTCAAACCTACCTCCCTGTCAGGATGACTGCAGAGTCCCCTGCAGCTGAGGAAATAAGGCTTTTGGTGGGAAGCAAGTTCCTTAGCTACTCATCCTCAAGCCACTACCTCCTCCGCCTGCTTGTCTGTATCTTTTGCCCTGAGTCCTCTGTCTGGATCATCACTCCTTCAAGGAATCGCAGTGCTTATTCTCTTTGCCAAAGCAGTAATATTCTTCCTTCACTTTATATTTTTTTTTTCCAGCTGTCCCTAGCCTTTCCTGTGGAAAAACCCATCTGATCTATTTTTCCTTGCTCTTGGACCACTCTCAGGTCTGTTCCTTTATTCTCCCTCTTCCTTTTTCAGGATTGTTGTCTACCTACCTTGTTTGCAGGATCCTTGCTTAGCTACGTCCATTTGTGTGAATTAAGTTAATCTATTTTTTGAAGTATAATGAACACATTTGGAATAAGATTATATGCACAGAGAGCTGACTAGAGACAAAATTAACTGTCTCTAAAGGACAATCCTTATTACAGTCCCTTGCCAAATACCATTTTTCAGGTGTTTAAGTCCGCATGTAAAACCTAGCTTTAGTTATTTAATGTCAGCATCACTTCTGGCATGCTTAAAAGTGGCATTCTGGTGCACTGCAATATGGTGTGGACTAAAACTGTTGTTAATAGGTGCTATCGGTTGGCAGATAGGGGAGAACAAACATGAAAAAACCCTCAACAAACAATTAAACGTGCAATTCTCCCCAGAGAGGCTGATTCAGCTGTTCTGATACAGATATTGGGAAATCCTTCAGTGATACGAGGAGAAAAGGAGAGTAAATACTCTGAGCATGAGCTTGGGGTTGCAAACATTTTTGCCTTTTTCTTTTGATCAGAAAAATTACGTGGAAAAGGATAACACTATGTAGTGTTATGGGGATAAATGGGAAAATGAGAAAATAGCAGTTTATAAGTAGATTTGCCAGAAGTTATCTGCCTACCAGAGAGCAGATTTCCTTTAGTCTCTGAAAGAAATAGAGCTTTTATACAGCAACATTCCTTAATACCCAACAGCCTCCCTCACTTCCACAAATCCCAACCAAATGACCACCAACAAAAAAAATTAGATTTGTGGAGTCTTCCAGAGGTTAGTTCCACTGTAGCTTACTCGAAAAAGCTACTAATGAGCAGGTTAAACACCTTTAAGTGGCTTAAGAGAAACTGAGCAGATCCATTTGTATTTAGCTTTAAAAAAGCAGAAAGACTCCTGAGATGTCATACTCTCCAGGGCTGCTCTGGTACTACTCATGAAGTTACAGAAAAGCTGGGAAGGTGCCAGATAGAGGCTATTCTTGCTTCAGTGTCCTCATATCTCGGATGACAACTAAGTTCTTTTTAAATACAGATGTTTTATTCAAACACCTCTCTGACTTCTCCTGATTTTTGAAGAACCCTTTCATTTTTGCCTTGGTTTGATTCCCATTCAAGACTGTGCATCATAAGGGTAGCATTAATTGACATTGGCATTAGTACGTGGAGATCATTAATGCAAAGTGCATGACTTAACCGTCAAGACTGTAATGGAGCTCTTTAGTTCTAGGCTGTATTCCTGTCTGTACTGTTTGTTCAAAGCTAGTATCAGACAGCAGTCTCCTTGACTACTAATACAGCTTACAGTTCTGGGATTTTTCCCTTTCTTCCAAACAGCTTCGCGCTTTGGATTTATAACCTAAGGGAACAATACTTCAAGGTTAATGCAGTCAGCCTTGACAATCCTCCTCTAGGAAAATTATACATTACCCTGTACAGGAACAGCTGTGATATAGCATAAACATCAAATATTGCAAGTATTTCAGATGCTGTATGAACTGCTTGTATTTTTATTTTCTCTCCATCTTCCTACCTTCCTTAGGAGAACTGGTTCCTTTTGAAGGTTTTTTTGTTCACCGTACTGAAAATTGGCAATGTTGTAGATAAAGCATGAGGATGTGGAAACAAAGTATTTAACATATGTACCTGAAATCACGCACATACAAGGAGAAATAGACTACTGTCAAATGACACTGACAGGATCTTGTGCTTTTTTTGCAAAACAGAATGAAAAACTTTTATGGCTTTTGGCCACAAAGAAAAATGAGGGAGAAGTTGAATTTGCCTTCTGCATAAGCCAGGAAGTTAACCTTTGTACTTAAAATGTGCTTAAACAGACTGTATTTATATCTGAGTTGTTTGATAACACAAAGGGGAAAGAATACTATCAACTCACAATTCATTTGTCTTCTGAGACAGATGGAGAACCAAAATGATGCCAGATACTGTAGCTAACCCTGCTCCTGATTCTTGTGACTCGCTGAATTAACAGAATTGAAAAGAGTTAAGAGTGCAGGGTCCAAAAATAGTTTCTCATGGCAATTTTTAGAGAATTGTGGAAATAAAAACTAACATAGATGCCTATTTATGCCTATGAGTGTAGAGAGCAGAGACAGACAAGGACTCAGAATACAACCTCTTAAATCCAGGATGTAAACTCTATTTTCTAACAGGTTCTTTCTCCATGCTGTTACATCATCAAATTGGTTGATTTAGTAATAGGGATTTACAGGTCTTTGAAATATGGCAAAAGCGATCTTGTTATTCAAAAAGAGGAGACACCCATTGAAATGTCAGAAGGATGCAGGAATAGCACTATATTAATCCATAAAGTTCTGATTAACATCTCTGCAGACCTCTGCTGTTTTGAATTGTTGTGCAAATGATAACTAGTGCAGAGAAGAATAAAATGTCTTTAATCCTCATATTAAAATATAGCAATTTCTCTGTGTAACCAGTGCTTTTAAATAAAAATTATTTTGCTTTACATTGATATTATAAGCACACAAATTACAGGAAGATAGTGGCAATAATTTTTGAAAACACATTTTATTATGAGGTCTTTTCTGATTACATCCTAAAATCAGGTATTAGATGAAGCAGATCACCTCTAGCACAAATGTGGAAAACATTTACCTTGACATCTACTGTTACTCTTTTTTGGAATAGGCATCTACCAGTGGTATTATACAATGTAATATAAGAATCATTAGTACAATGTGCATTATGACAGAAAAAGGGATGCATATTTGTGTGATATATCTCACCACAGTATTCAAGCCCTTCTATAGAACTTGTTCTGAATCTTGGTGGAGGAAATATATCAGAGATTGCTACAGTACATGGTATTATTATTAGTCAGTTATAGTTTCTTTTACCAGCTAAACAGAGATTTTAATGGGATTCTTATTTTGTCTTTTTTCTCTTCTGTATATGAAGTGAAAAAAAAAGTCTTATAATTTTAGAAAATGAATATTTTATTTTGGTTATGGATGGTTTATGTGAACCTTATTTCTGAGGTATTGTATTACTGGATAATGGCTGAAAGTCTGCAAGTGTGACATTTCCTTGCATGGAAACAAGGACAGAGAGCTTTCATTTATTGTTTCTCCCTATGCACGGAGTTTCTGTTGCAGCACAGAACACAGACTTCATTTATGGCATTAGTTAACCTTCAAGCAGGTTTGATGTTTTGTAAAATGTACACTGTGCATTCATTCCTCCCATTCCTCCATAAATTACTGTCTACAGTTTTGGGATTTCTCCCCCCCCCTTCTGCTATGTTACGGAAAAATCTTACTGATATTCCTATAATGGTATATAACAGCTTGTGATAATATTATGCATGGAGGAGACACTGAAATGTTATTTATCTATTCGTCAAAAACCTTGTTGTGCATGAACATTATCCACTCAGCAAAGGGGCTGAGCTGTCAGTCAGACATTAATTTTGCATGGTTCTAGAGTCAGTGTTGTAAAGGAGAACTGAATAAATCCTATAGGCATAAATAACAGCAGTGTACTGGTGAGATGCAGAATTACTGACATAACCGAGCTTGCAATCAGACATTAGAGAGTGCAATAGCTGAGGAATTATGGAAGAGATTGTTGATTAGGCCTAACTGAAGTTAGGCATGGAGATTAAAGCTGGTCAAAAATTTTTTTGAATCTCAGAAATTGTTTGGGATGATGAAATCCAGTGGCTTCGAATAGGTGCAAGTAAGTACCTCTGAGTTCCCGATTTTCTGCGACAAGGCCTCCCAGACCTGCATTTCCACCACTATTCATTTAAACAGAGCAGAAGTGGGTTCAGTTCCACCTCTGCCAGCCCCACTACTCCATCCAATCCAATGTTGCAAAAGCTCAGGCTGTCAATCCTATCATATTCCCATAGTATTTCCTTTTCTTTCTTTGATACATTGGGAAATGCATACTTGGACAGTTCAGGCACTTGATTTCATAGATGTTTTCCACCTTCCACTTTTCTATTTGTATAATGTGTCAACTTTTTCTCACCCTTTCACTGAAGTGTAGTCACTGTTGATAGCTTTGGGACTCTCAAACAGATACCCAAGTTTAGCTTTTTTAGCGTCTGGATGTCAACACCAAGCTCACACCAGGCCCCGAAACTAAGGTGTGCAAGCTCCACAGTCTCTACATTGACTAAAGCTGTTTCACTCAGGCTGTTGGTACTTTGAATTTCTAGTACAATCTATTTTGGAAAAGTGTGACAGGCTTGATGTAATTTAGAGCTTAGCAAGTAAGTCTCCTACTCATCAAGATATCTGTCTGAACGCGAATGTTCACGAGTGCACTCGAAAGCCACTAAAATCTTGGGGGATGTTCCCCTCTAGCATGACTTGCTTTGCTGATTTGGGCTGTGAGCTAGTTCCTCTGTACTTTTTCCTTCATGTCGTTTTTATGTGTTGCAATGGTTGCCCCTGTTGCAGAAGAACTGTACTTTTAGATATGATGTCCTCTTGGTGTTGCATGCTGAGACTAAGAAACCCTTAGTGACTCCTCCTCATGATAAAATAAAATGTTTCTTGGAGGTACGCCAGTAGTGAAGATGACAGTCCCAGAAGCCTCTTAGTTATAATCCTTCAATGAATTTCCAGGCAGGGTGACCGCAATGCAGTATAGTAGATTCTTTAGACAAGGTCAGACTAGTATTCAGCAGAATGCAAGTAGAAATTGTAACTCAGCACAGACATATCTCACTCTGTCACATACACCGCCTGCTGCCAAATTAATAGTTCTTTTAGGATTTAAATTGAGATGTTTTTCAAGCCTTTTCACTATTTTTGCAGCAACTATAACATTCTTGAAGCTGCCTGAATAGGCTGGACAAACTCAAACACAAAAATTAAGCTACAGAGGGTGGAAACAAGGACGGGTAGCCTGGGAGGAATACAGAGAAATTGTCCAAGCAGCCAAGGATCAGATTAGGAAAGACCAGATAGAGTTAAAGCTTCTACAGGTATGTCAATGATAAAAGGAAGACTCGGGAAAATGTGGGCCCTCTCCAGAAGGAAATGGGAGACATAGTTATCTGGGATATGGAGAAGACAGGTACTCAATGACTTTTTTGCCTCAGTCTTCACCAGCAAGGGCTCTAGCCACACCACCCAAGTCACAGAAGGCAAAGGCAGGGACTGGGAGAACGAGGTACCACCCAGCTGTAGGAGAAGACCAGGTCCAAGACCAGCTGAGGAACCTGAAGCTGCACATGTCCATGAGACCTGATGAGATTCATCCGCAGGTCCTGAGAGAACTGGCAGATGAAGTTGCCAAGCCACTATCCATCAGATTTGAGAAGCCATGGCAGTCTGGTGAAGCTCCCGATGAATTGAAAAGGGGAAACATAATATCTGTTTTTAAAAAGGGAAAAAAGGAAGACCTGGGGAACTACAGGCTGGTCAGTCTCACCTCTGTGCCCGGCAAGATCATAAAACAGATCCTCCTGGGAATTATACTAAGGCATATGAAAAATAAGGAGGTGATTGGTGACAGCCAATGTGGCTTCACTAAAGGCAAATTGTGCCTAACAAATTTGGCGGCCTTCTACAACAGCGCTACAGTGTTGGTGGATAAGGGAAGAGCAACAGATGTCACCCACCTGGACGTGTGCAAAGTATTTGACACTGTCCCGCATGACATCCTTGTCTCTAAATTGGAGAGACATGGGTTTGATGGATGGACCGCTCTGTGGATAAGGAACTGGCTGGATGGTCACACTCGGAGAGTTGTGGTCAATGGCTCGATGTTTAAGTGGTGAGCAGTGATGAGTGGTGTTCCGCAGAGGCTGGTATTGGGACTGGTGCTGTTTAACATCTTTGTTGGTGACATGGACAGTGGGATTGAGTGCACCCTCAGCAAGTTTGCCTATGACACCAAGCTGTGTAAAGCAGTTGACACGCTGGAGGGAAGGGATACCATCCAGAGGGACCTTGACAGGCTTGAGAAGTAGGCCTGTGCGAACCTCATGAAGTTCAATAAGGTCAAGTGCGAAGTCCTGCATGTGGGTTGGGGCAATCCCATGCACAGATACAGGCTGGGTGGAGAATGGATTGAGAGCAGCCCCGAGGAGAAGGACTTGGGGGTGTTGGTGGATGAGAAGTTCAACGTGAGTCGGCAATGTGAACTTGCAGACCAGAAGGCCAACCGCATCCTGGGCTGCCTCAAAAGCAGTGTGGCCTGCAGGTCGAGGGAGGTGATTCTGCCCCTCTACTCTGCTCTCGTGAGACCCCACCTGGAGTACTGCATCCAGCTCTGGGGCCCCTAACGTAAGAAGGACATGGACTTGTTGGATTGAGTGCTGAGGAGGGCCACGAAGATGATCAGAGGGCTGGAGCACCTCTGCTATGAGGACAGGCTGAGAGAGTTGGGGTTGTTCAGCCTGGAGAAGAGAAGGCTCCGGGGAGGCCTTAGAGCAGCCTTCCAGTACTTAAAGGGGGCCTACAGGAAAGATGAGGTGGGGCTTTTTATCAGGGAACATAGCAATAGGATGAGGGTTAGTGGTTTTAAACTGGAAGAGGGTAGATTTAGATTAGATGTTAAGAAGAAATTCTTTACTGTGAGGGTAGTGAGACACTGGAACAGGTTGCCCAGAGAGGTTGTGGGTGTCCCATCCCTGGAAGTGTTCAAGGCCAGGCTGGATGGGGCTTTGAGTAACCTGGTCTAATGGAAGGTGTCTCTACCCATGGCAGGGGAGTTGGAACTAGATGATCATTAAGGTCCCTTCCAGCCCAAACCATTCTATGATTCTGTGATTCTATGGGTGTACCTTATACATTTCTTTTTCTTTATGGGGTGAATCACTGAGCTGAAAACAATTATTGACTAACTGCTCATATCCCACAGAGTATTATTGTGGGTTGATATTAGTTTGCAATGCTGTCTGCAAGCTGTCCATATATCAGTGGTTTGAAAGTTATCCCATGAGCCTCTGCATCCTCATGATGTAGGCAAATGTGGTGTTTTCTTTCTACCTGTCTTACAAAGATGAGGTTACCACACCAGTGCCTGCAGCATAAGAGTGATACTGAAGCATTTGTTTCTGCCATTGGTTACTACTACTGTCATTTTAGGAATTCATGTTGGTGTTAATTTCTGTGCTCTCTGCTTCTGTTCTGTGGATCACAGTACCACAATACTCCCCGCAGAGGATCCTCTATGTTTTCCAGGAGGTGGTATGTGAAGCCCTGATACATATCAGATGCTGACCTAAAAATAGTCTTATAGTGTAGTGGTGAGTGTCTCTGTGTGTGTGTGAAGAAAAGCTTCTTTAAGCACATCCAAATGAAAGACTTCCAGGTGGTAAAGATGAGGATCTCCCAGTGTTGCCTGTCCCTTGCTTTGTTTGTGGCAAAGATCTGCCTACAGGAGCTAAGAGCAGGGTCTGAGCCAGAGAAGGAAGCACCTAAATGTGGATTCAGAGGGTCTTGTTTCAAGATCTCTGTCAAGAGCAGGCACGTGCGCTGCAGCATCCACACAGGACTCTCCAAATGTGTATTGCAGGAGGGAGGATTTTGCAGTAAAAACTTGTAGCAGGGGACCAGAGACTTGTCCAGGACAAAGGCTAGAAAGGAGACCCTTTACCCAGGTCGTTGCAGACATTGTTCTTTCTCTGGAGGTGGGACAGGGGCAGTAGCTACTCAAGATGAAGTGGGAGGCTAAGGAATAAGCAGAAGCCTGAACAAACTTGCTGCGGTGTTTGGCCCAGTGCTGCTTTTCTTTTTCCTAAATGTGAAGGTCCTTTCAAGGCTTGCAGAGCAAGGTGTGAGTAGTTACTTCCTGGTGTTCTCTCCTGTCTAATTTTCCCAGCTGCTGGGGCCTCTGTCCTAGCACAGTCTGACCTGCACAACAGCTTACTGCAGTGCTCAGGGAGAGGGCCAGGCAGACCTGCTTCTCTAGAGAAGAAGGGCGAATGAGGGAAGAGAATGTTAAGAAGATGAGGGACATGCAACAAGAGAAGAATGCAAAAGAAAGGGAAAGGAGCTGAAGATCAAAAATATCTGAGAAGGTGAAAATAACTAGCCAGTAGCACGGCAAAAAGCGGAATGAACAGCAGAAAAAAGCACACAAGACTTAGGCTTGGAAACATGCTAGTGAATGAATCTCATGATGCTTGAGAGCTCTCTTAGTTTCCTTTTACAGTGAGGTAACCATGGACTTCCTTCTGGTAGAGTGGGACAAGTGGAGCCAGGCAGGGTGGGAAGGGAATGGATCATTCCACGCTGCTCCCTCCTCCTTGCTGGGGAATTCTTGGAGTGAAATTTCTTCTTTTACATATGAGACTTTTATTTACAATGGAAACATTTTTTTTTCATTCCAGCTAAGGGCCAAGAAATGATGTAATGCGTCAAGTGAAGGCATTCTGAAATGAAGCGTGTCCCATAAAAAACTGTAAGAGTAAGTACATGCCTGTTATTTCTGTTCTCAAAGAGATGAGACGCAGATTATGCCTGTATCATGGTTACACGTGTTGTAAATGTGCATGAAAATATATTCCTGTTTCCAAATGATCTGAACTAATGTTCATACAGTTGCAGTAGTAATGTTTTAATTGGAAACAAGGAACATGTTTACTGTTGCATCATATTCCAAAAGAAAGCAAAACCACATTTCAGTAACCAATAATGTATAATAAATCAATGATTCAAAGAGAGAAACAACCTACCCTAGTCAACTTCAAGTCAAAATCATGAAACTGAGAATGCTGATTGAAATAATGAATATTCAGAATGCCGTTTCATTTGTTTTTGTGGCTATAGAAGTAATTTTGAAAGAGTGAGAAGTCTACACAAGCATGAGTTCTCTATACAAGCATTTATTAGAAGAAATCATAGAATCATAGAATAGTTTAGGTTGGAAAGGACCTTTAAAGGTCATCTAGTCCAACCCCCCTGCAGTGAACAGGGACATCTTCAATTAGATCAGGTTGCTCAGAGCGCTGTCCAACCTGGCCTTGAATGTTTCTAGGGAGGTGTATCTAACACCTCTCTGGGCAACCTGTTCGTGTTCCACCACCCTCATTGTGAAAAATTTCTTCCTTCTATCTAGTCTCAAACAACACCAGTCTTTGTGCTAAAATTAGATATTTTAAAAAAATTAAAAATGATTGTTAGAATGATGAACTAGTCTCTGTCTAAATGTAATATGTAATGTAAGTTCAATATACTAGAGTGCACTTAAGTTCTTCCAGCTATGAAAGTTACAAAAAATTACTGTGTTTCCAGTCTTTGAAAATAATGTTTGTCTGGAAGTCACCTTTGGAGTAGATTTTAGATCCAGTTCCAAGGTCAGTGGTGTTGAGAAATCAGGAAATAGAATTGATCATTCTTCTTAGTGGAAGAATACAGAAATCAGAATACCGCTCAATTCTCATATCAATAGTCTTAGTCATCTTATTGGAATAAGATTAATGGCACTGGTGTATTTTTCTTAAATTAAAAGGTAAGAATAAGCATGGAAAAATAATTTTCTGTGTCGCCAGGTTATTCTGTTCAGTTTGAAAACAAAAATAATAAAATCAAAGAGTACATAAATGCCATTTAAATAAAAAAAAGCCCAGTACTTTTATTAAATGTATGTATTTAAGTATGTTTTGCAGGGAGGAAGTCTTGTTTTGTTTTTACTGTTTTAGGCTGGCATACTTATTCAGGCCTATCAGTAATTTCATAAGTTGTGACAATGAACGTAACTTTTATCTTCTAAATTTTGAAATACTGTCAAATCTTCCTTATACTTTATTTTAAGGAACAAGGTCTTTATAAATTAACAGAAAATAGCAAACACAATCATGTTTTTGGCTAAATTTCTACCACTCTTACAAGTCATTTAGATTGAAAAGAGATAACCCGGTTTATTCTACTGAAGTAGCCCAATGTGAAATAATACTTTATTAGAAAAGCTTTTTCCTCACTGTGTCATGAAGGACGCTAGGAGGAGGTGTGACTAAACAAGAAAATAAATAAAAATGTGTACATAAATAACAAAGCCTTGAGTACCATGCACTCTTGTAGACATTGTAAAAAGCTGCTATAGCAAGAAGTAGGAAGCTTGACAAATGCTGGAGGTTAATTCTGTGAGTGCATCTAGAACACTGCACATTGTTTATCACTAGAACACCATATTAGCAGTTCACTTTCCATAAATTTACCTTTACTTTCCAACTAATTATACATATTATTTTGGCATCTTCATAAGAAGAGAAATGGAATATATGATACTTTAAATACTTTACTATTGAGTAATTTTTTGCCAAAACTAAAATGCACAACCATTCTTCTTAAGGCAAATTATATGTGTTGTAACGGTAGAAAAATTCAGATAGGTCAAATATTTATGGTGATATTGTCAAGGATTTTGTGAACTTTCTGCCTTAGAAAAGACATTTAAATTATAGACTTAAAGGATGCATGCTTTTTGCTCTGAACAGCAAAACAAATCCTGTGCAAACTTTAAATTATAATGTAGACTGCCTGTTTTGGGGATTGGGTACTTATATGTGAGTGAATGGAGGGAAAATAGTATGGAAGAAAAGAATAGGACATACTTCCATTTCTAAACTGTTTTGCACTTCACAGCAATTAACTAATATGATGACAATCAGAAAGATGTGTTTTGTTCTGGAAAGCGTTCATGGTTGCTGTGAAGAAAAGCATACATTGTCACCAGAAGGTAGCTTCTCATTGACTAAATACACCCCTTTCCCCACAACACAGTGGGTCAAACAGTATTCCTAACAGAATCTGTTACATGCTGCTTTTGTTAATTTTTTCGCTCTCTTCTTCAGATGAAATGCAGTGTTTTCACCCTGGGTAGTTAGCCTAAACTATCATTACTGTCATCTGTCTAACTGTCCTTAGGTAGTCAGTCACCTTAAACTTTATTGTTTCCTGTTTTAATAACTGAAGACACTTAGATATTTGAAGGAGACTCTCTACTTTGAATTCTGTTTCTTATAAGGAGATTTTGTTTCGTGATTATATACATCTAACTTCTGTTGACTACTTCATTTCTGTTTTCTAAGATCATCCAGACACCCTTATCTTCACCACTCAGCACTTCAGAAAGAATAAAAGTCTGGAACAGGTTAGATTTGATTCTTGCTTCCTCCTCTTGCGTGCTAGCCGTCATGCTTGACACAGAGCCTTTATTAGAGACTTTCAGAGTGCCAGATAGCAATCCAGGCTTTAAACACATTTAAATGTGATTTGGATTCATGTTCTATTTAATCATTTAATTTCGGGGAGAAAAAAGAAAAACAACTTTGTACCTGAAATTTTCAGCTCATGCTGTGACACTAAAATCTTAACACTTTTTCTAGAGTATTAGTCAGGGTCTGCATGATAAGTCAGAACTGTATTGAAAGTATTTTTGAAATGGAAATGCATTTGATTATGTGGTATATCTTTTTGCATTTTTTCACTTATCAATTGATTTTTATGACCTGCCCAATGATTGTGTTAAAAATTCTTATTTTTACAACCATTAATATTTATTTTGCTCTTAAATCACTCTTCTGCAAAGTGGTATTTGCAGCACTCTTCTTGTTTGTAAGCTATAATTTAACCAAAAACTATAGAAAAACAATTAACTAGAAAGACTTGCTAAAACTTACCACGTAACAATCTTGGAATTTTTTTTGGCTGAGTTCACATCTGTTTTTCCCTGTGGAGTAAATTGCTTATTTGATCCACTGGCTTGGTGGTCTGAGCTAAACTGACAATAACCGTTTGCTTTGTCTGCTTCTATTAATTATTTCAAATATTCAAAACTTTCCCTTTGCTTAGAACCAGTGAAGACTAGACAAGGCTCCTCCTGGCCAAGGATATTCTCCTCTGACGGGGCATATGTCAGTTGCCTTTGGATTAGATGACGTGTTCTGGGCTCAGCTAAACTGTGAGGGAAATAAGAATTTAAACCAAGTATTCCTTATTCCTGCTTAATATCTTGTTAGTATTTCAATGCTTCTTTCTTTTTTTTTTTTAAATTATTTAATAAATAAACCATTTTATGAGGGTCTGGTTCAGACTTTGAATATTAGTGTTGTGCTCCTGTTGAAGCTGTATCTTGTGAGAAAAAATTATGAGTGATATCATCAGCTGTTGGGCTCTTGTTCTTATCAATATTATTTTTTTGGATATTGGAAGAAGAAATAGTGAACTGTATGTAGTCTAATGATTTGTTAATGCCTTTTTTGAAAAACATTACTTGCTTTCCTTCTGTTGACATGTTTTACAAAAGGTACTAAAAAGATCTTATTTTTCCGCTTATATAATCACTTTATACAACTTTGTTCTAGTCTACAATTCTATTGCTGACATCAAATGTAGCAAATTCCAGACCTATATCTGAACTTTTACGCAACAAGCTTTAATTCTGTTTAGGTTTGTATTAATTATTCTACACTTGATGGATTCTTTACATTTTAAACTAGGATAAATATAATGCACTATATAGTTGTGTAATTATTGATGTATTATAGTGTCTCTTCAAACAATTCAACATTTCTCAGAATGTTGTGATTCTTTTAAATAATTAAAAGCATATTTATATCACACGTTCTGGTGCAATTAGTAGGAAAAAAAAGAGAATTTTTCAATTCCCACCGGCAAATTGTGTTTTCCAGTAGTGTTAATCTCTTTCATCACAGTTTATGGACTCTCATGCATTCACTAGATATATTGTATTGCACTTAATTTGCTGTGTTCATTGCTCCTTACTTATGGAAAGAGCCTTTTAAAACTTTAGCTGGGAACTCCTTCTTTAGAATCTGACACTGTATTCCCCATCGAGGTTTGTGACAAATGATTAGAGGAGAGAAAGAAAGGAGTGATTATAACCTAAGGCAACCTGCATGAAAACATTGTCAGCAAAACAAAATTTATTAAGGTTAAAGCATGGTTTTAGTTAGTACCAATTCAAAAGCATTTCTTATTTCTGCAAGAAAAACACTTGATTTGTTTAAATCTTGGCTACTTACTGGGGGGGGTTTGTTTGTTTTTTTTTTTTTGTGGTGTTTTTTTTTTCTGCACAGAGTGAAACATTAGGTAGACGTAGCATTTTTTTTTCAGCTAAACTGAAAAGCAGCTTTTTCAAAATTGAGGGTAGATAATCTGATTTCTTTTTTCTTTATTCAGATGATGAGATGTCCGTTCTCAAAACCTATATTAACTGTGAGAATTTGATGTTCAAGAAAAATTAAGCTTGTATGAACCTGTGGTGGGATTCACTAGGCAGTCTTTTTTTGGCTCCTGGGAGGTAAATGAAAACAAGAGAAGTTTTTCACATGTTTTTCATAGCTTTCAATTTCTCATTTTTGAATCTGACACTGTTGGATCTGTCTCTTTGGTCTTCTTGATCTCCTAGCTCTCCATGTTCTCACTCAAAATCTTGTAGTGCCTGTGTTTCCTTCGTAAGACAATGCCTTCCAGTGCCCCGGTATGTCTCGTTCAGTGTTAATCTCCTGTTCTCTGGAGCTGGGACTCCAAAGGGCTGATGTTCTTTTTTGACATGGGCCAAGGTGATTGCTTTACATGCACGTTCAACTTTCCAGTTTTGCCTTTTCCATTTGTGAACTGCATTCTTCAATCCTGAAATCAATGAAATCATATTTTTCCTCTTTTGTGGGAGAATAACACTTGAGGGCTGTTAATTTTAATTTTTTTTTCCATGTAGCATACACAGGTACACTGTCTTTGGTGCTTTTAACATTCTTCTGCTGTAGAGTTAGTTGGACTGAGAGTTTCAAGGAAAACATAGCCACCAGTTACAAGATTTTTTTCTGTTTTTGCTCAGTTGAGGGCTTATTTTAATTTTAATATTATATGGTAAATTTCTGCCTTGACTGCTGGTACCAGAGAAACCTTTACTTCCTTTCCTATAGACTTCAGAAATAAAGCCCACAACTTGCAAAATTTCATGGTACTACCTGATCTCTCTACTGTGCCTGTATGAATTGCAGACATGGATATATATTTAGACTCTGTCTTAATTAAAAAAATTTGGACATGCCTCTAATCTGGGCAAAAATGCTTTTGGACTTTAGTCAACTGTTCCTGTCCACTTAAGAAACTTATGGCCCAGAGTACATTCCTATCTAGAATAAAAATTCCTTTTACTACTTTGAAAATCATCTGCTCAAAGAGATAAAGGGGGTGTTACAAGATTTTGAGCAGGAGTATAAAGTGTTAATTAGATTGATCTGTGAGGCCAAAGAGACTTTATGGCACCATATTAAATAGAGACATAGAAAAGTTTCCACCTAAGTTTGAAATGATACCACAGTGGTCACTCATAGTCATGGGAATTTTGAATGTGTTCTCATGTTCTGGTGGATGTAATTTTGTTAGTCTGTTTAACAAGTGGTAGGATGATGTCTTGTCCAGTGCAGGGCAGGCCTGAAAGGGCCTCTTAATAGCAGGTCTCTTGGAAAGCATGAGGAAGCCAGTGATGGATTAAACTTCTGCAAGCTGGTGCTGGTCTAAGACTGGTCCAGTGTAAGAGCTGACAGGGCTTTTAACATAGGGGTGAAATGGAGGATTCACAGATTTCTGTCAGGCAAGCATGAAGTATTTGTATGAGTTAGCAGAAACATGGTATTTGTGGTAAGTCAGGACACGCATACAGAACACCATGGTAACTGGTGAAAAAGGAAGGTAGCTAGCCACAAAATGCAAGTTGCTATATTAACTTGGTAGGGCTAAATGCAAATATGGACTGGCCCACAGTAATGGTAAGAATAGCAGACAAACATGGAGTGCTGTGCCGTGGTTGTGATCATGTAAGTCAATAATCTTGGAAGCAACCTACCTCCATCCTCCCAGCAAGCTGGTGAGTTCGTCACCTACTTATGTCTCTAATGGAGTAGTCCATCTGTCTTGAACTTTTGTGTTGACCTTGGAATTTCAATGGAAAAACATCTTTTTTCACCCCTTGGCTGCATGTCCCTTGAAAACACACTTGAAAAGACCAGATACTTCAGATAACCTTAGTTTTCTTCCCTGTCTGTCTGATCTGCCTTGGAGAGAGTCCCAAGATCTTAGCACCTACTCTTGAGGCTTTATTTTGGAGTAGTGAGGACTGGGAGAAAAAGCAAGTAATTTGGCAGGTGGAGTATGTTAACTTACAGAGGAAGTGAAGCAGCCTGATGGCCAACCTTACCTATACGCCTCTGAAGAGACCTTGCTCAAAAGTTTGCTTTTCTGGACTATTTTCACCTAATTCCAGACAACAAAAGTTAATTTATAGTACTTTTTATTTTTATTTTCATTTAAAGCTGGAGTTGATGTGTTTTATAGACTCATAAAGTAAGGCAAGCCAGGAAAGTTACTGGAAGTAATGGTGACTATAAATTGACTTACTTAGGACTAGTGTAATAGTGGATTACTTTATGTCACTGTTTTACAGTTAGGACACCATGATAGACCTAACTATTTATAAGCATATGCAGAGACATAGAAGGTGAGCACATACAAGGCTTTATGATAGCCATTAAAGGTTATGAGACTTTGCACATTATATTTGTGGTTCTTCAGTAATTCTCTTTACATTTGACTCGATTGCTTCATTTCTTGTTGCACAATATAAAGTCCAGGAAGCAAATGTAGGCCCTTTATTTTTTTAATGTGGACAATAGTAAAAATGTGTATAGACATTTTCTTTTAAAAGAACAGATTAAATGAAAGTGGCAGAAGAAAAATTCCTTGTCAAGAAATTGCCAAACCTCTAAGGCTAACTAAGAAATTGCAGTTGATTTCAACCTCAATTTTGCATACTGAAGACAAAGTACCAGAAAAAGGATTAACAGTTTTGAGCCTCATTCAATTCTACCCAGCATTTTTAGTAATTACATATATTAATTTATCTTTTTTCCCTGCAAAGAGTTTTTGTATTATATTTTTTATGATTTTGAAGCTATTTAAGAGTGAGGAAATGTAGAACCTCATCACTTAAATGTTTATTTTTCTGAAATATGATTATACACTCCAGCTGTTTTCTAGAAAAGCTGAGGACATTTGTTGTGTAATTTTCTCTGTGCATATGTGGATATGAACATATTTGTACATATAAAAGAATACGTTAATAAATATGATAACTATTTGTGTTTTACATAAAACAGTGATAATAAACTGTGGTAATTAAATATCAAACTAAAATAATAATAAATGATAAATTTGGACTCCCAAATGCAAGTATACTGAAGTTCACTTGCCAGTCAACCATTTTTAGGCTTCAATTTCCATAATAGCTTTTCTCTGTTTAGTTTTGATTCCAATGAAATGAGTATGATGCCCTCAAGTGAGTGGGCGTCCAAGTGAGAGGTGACAAAAGAGCCTTAGCTGCATTGCAGTGTGAACACAACTGAACATTAGGTCAGTACTTAAAAATATTTCTGTGTGTATGTTTCTAATCTATTTTAGGAAAAATATAACATCTCCACAAATGATGTTTTTTACTACTGCATTGAAGCAATCCCTCTCCAATTATGTGTAAATATTTAACTACACCTTTATTTTGTATTAAAAATGGGAGGATAAATAACAGTTAATGCTTCTCCTCTCAAGTATTATAGGCCTAGATGTTTTCCTTAACATCATATGTATTTAAAGCTCATTTATTTTGTATATATTAGGTGAAAAATAGGATTTAGATAAAATTTACTGTATCTTTTAGGTAATTTGAATTTGTACTACCTGTTAAGGGAAGAGAACAGAAATTGAAATAACATAAATTTACCTGAGATGTTTGAAGTGGAATACACTTTACGCAGATTTTAAGTTGGAATATCTGTGAAGGTGTGTGTGTTCAGTTGACAATAAAGTAAGCTTTATTCCATGACCAAAGTGCCTTAGAAGTCTAATCTACCATTATGAAATATAATGCATTACTTTGAAGTTAAACACAATGCAGTGCTATGAATTAGAAAAGCTGACTAAATGACTCCATGGCATGTATTGTGAGATGACAGATAACCACTTTTTTCAAAATAAAGAGAATAAGGGCTGTTTTTGACAAAATTCTGTTATAAACTTGCTCTATTCCACGTTGTAATGAATCCCTAGGAACACAGGGGCTTGCACTGCAAGTTAGTGCTTGGAGAGCTGTTTTTTAAGGTCTTCCAGGAAGAAGTAATAGCTATCAAACAGCCAACATGCTATTGTATCGGATGCAAGTGTCAAGGTTTTGGTAGCGCTGGGGGCCTGCAGGAGCGGTGCATTGTGTTTTCCTTTGTTGAACAAGAGATATTTGACCTATTTCTCCAACCTGTTGAGGTCCCCTGAATGGCTGCAAAACCATTTTGTGTGCTGGCAACTTCTCCCAGTTTTGTGTCATTTGCAAACTTGTTTAGGGCACACTCTCTCCCATCATCCAGGTCATTAATTAAGAGGTTGAACAGTATTGACCTCAATTATGACTCGCACGCATCCAGCCCAACAATGTGCCGCTGATCACCACCTTTTGGGTCTGGCAGTTCAACCAGTTTTCAACCTGCCTCACCATTCACTTATCTAGTTTGTACTTCATCAGTTTTTCAGTGAGAACTTTATGGGAGACAGTGCTGAATGCCTTGCTGAAGTTGGGATAAACAGTATCCACTGCTCTCCCCTCATCTGCCATGCCATTCATTACATCATAGAAGGCTATGAGGTTGATCAAGCATTCTCTGCTGTTTTATTATTAACCAGTTGTGTCTGCTTGTACAACTTCAGTTTCTTTCTCCACCTTTTTTTTTGTGGAGGTAGAAAGGGTTCTGTAACCATTCATTATATTAGTATTGTTTTCTTGAGTCTTTTAACCAAAACTGTAGGTTTCATTTTAAAATAAAAATGTTGAGCATGTAAGGGTGAACATAATTTTACTTTCTTAAAGTTAGTGGAAATCAATGAAACAATGTAAATAGAACTACATAAAGTCTTAAATACCACCTAACAGAAGTATGGATTAACAGATTTAATGGAATTAAGTGAACTGATGGCAGCTGTAGTACTCTCCTGATAAAAGAAGGGGTGGAGATGAAGATGCTCTGAAATCAAGTTTTGTAGCTATTTTGGTGCATTGTGGAGATTGCTAGACAGCCACTTTATTTACTCTGTTTTTCAAGCTATGGCTCCTTTAAAGTAAAATAAAATCACTAAATATGGAAATGGACTGAGCAGCAAAGTAAGAGATAACATTGGTCTTTTTGGACTAGGACTGTTACCTAAATTTTTACTTTACCTGTCTGAACAAGGAAATTGCTCAGAAAGACATGAAAAAATAGTGTGTTAATCAACCTGGTGATTCATTCCATGGATTTACTTACCAATGAATAAAAAAAATAAAGGAGTGTTTGGCAAAGAAATGTTGCATATTGTGTAAATGTAGGAATGTTACATATAGCTGAAATATTTGATATGATAATTGGCCTTTCCGCTTCAAAATTATTTGCTTCTATGAGAACAAAATGGACAGGAAATGAACACATGTCAATCTTCCTCCTTCATTGTGTGGGGAAAATAACATGCACAGACAGGGAGTGAAGAGTCACTCATTTAATGTTATCATTACACTGGACTTGCTGGTATTTATGTGTCTGAGAGAACTATAGAAATGTGAGCAATTAGCAGTTCCTGCATTTTATGTGCTGAACCACAGAGCCTTTAATTTTGAAGGGTTTTATAATAATATATACAAGTTAAAATTACTTTGTGTATTATTTCCTTCAAAATAGTGATGGGTGATTTGAGATAATTAAGTCTAAAAAATGTACCGGACTATATTAGCCTATTAGCAATGACTGGAGACTGGATCAGAAATTTAGAACAAGAATAAACCAAATCATCTGTTCCAGCAGTGAAATGACTGATCTACCAATAAACTACTTATACCGAATCACAGAATTGTCTAGGTTGGAAGGGACCTTTAAGATCATCGAGTCCAACCATAAACCTAACACTGCCAAAACCACCACTAAACCATGTCCCTAAGCACCACGTCTACCCATCTTTTAAATGCCCTTTTGTAACTAATCTTAAGGTATAACAGATTTTTGGTCAGTATGAAATGAAGCTACCAAAATTATTTTCTAAAAAACGTTTAAATTACCATTGTACACAGTGTATGTAGAACTTAGCAAATATATTGGAAAAAAAATTCATCAGACTTAAATTTTTCCATTTCATTTGTCATCTTCCCAACAGCTGACTGGTTTTGTGTTACTTGCCACTGCCTCAAATGGGTTTAGCCACTGTTATCAGCAGAATAACTAGATTTCCCTCAGATGATCATAAATATATTGTGAAGCTCTTTAAAGCACCTGCATCAATTTTGCTTCCATAATGGTTTTTTTTTTTTTAATACAGAACACAGAAAATACATGTGGCATATATGAAATTAAGACATTTGTGGCAAAATATGGTAATCTATGAACAATTAAGTTTTACTCTTTTCTTTCAACATTTAAAAGCGTGAAGTCCCCACAGGTGACTCTGAAGCTTGAATATTTGAATATTCTATATTTGAATATAGAGCTCCCCAGCTTTGGCCTTAAAATAGGTTCTGAATTGACTATAATGGAGATAACAGGTTGCGTTGAAACTGGAAGTATCAGAATTGAAAGATGTGATTAGTAAAATTTGTCTGTGATCATTCTGGGAATCATTCTATGTAATAATTTACTGTCTTGGCAGGAAAGGAAAGTATATTAATAAGCTAGGATTTCATACAGAAGGAAGTAGATTTTATGAAGTACTGGAATAATAGAAGGGATGGAACTTAACAGTATAAAGTCTGATCTCTTACGGTGCATATTACTAAGTGGAAGTTCATCAATTTTTAATAAGAGAAATTAATTGAACTATAGGTGTAATATTTAGTCCTATGGTGGTGTTTGATTAGTTTGTGAAGGTGATTCTTTGATGTACTCACCTGGAATCACGGGAGACTATTTGAGATAGAAGTGCTTAGAGTGTTACTTAGCTGGTTTTTCAAAAGTGAGGCATCATTTGATGCATTTGATGATAGTCTTTCTACTATGGCCTTAACACTGTAAATTGGTCACCTTAGGAGAACTGGGCTTTTTCATCTGGAGAAAATGCTTGCTTTTTTCCCTCCCTTTTTTTTTTTTTTTTTTAATTTAGATGGCTTTGGAGTCATAAAGTAATCTCTGAGGTGAACTGTGAGATCAGTTGACCCTGTGAAAGTGAAAACCACAAAAAAGAAAGTTTCTTGTTCTTTCATGCAGCCAACAAAGCAAAAATTGGAATAATATCTGGTTTTGCTTTTCCTGATAAGTTTAAAAATTTGAATTCTTTCTCAGGTGCCCATATTTTCCATATGATGCACAGAACTGTGCACAGGACTCCAGTCAGGAACTTATCAGTAGTAAGCAGTATGGAAGAATAGGAGGCATTCCCACTCTTTATCTGGAACTTCTGCTTAACAAAGGAAAAGTATAGTCATCTGTGTAAGTGTTGAAAACATTTGTTTATGGGAAAAACATCTTTAACAGTGTCCTTAATGAAAATATTAATGTTAACAAATTAGACATTTCTGTGTTAAAAAAAATCACTGTTTGAAAGTTCCTGGTCTATGTGTCTTAATACACTTTTTTTTTTAATTGGTAGGAAAACTGGCTTGTTACAATGAAGAAAAGTAGAAAAGAAAAGAGTAGAAAAGAGTTCTAATAAGTGAGTAATAAAAATGTTGTGTCCTGGACCATCTGACCACTATAGTCTCTAAAAAGGAGTAGGCATGTGAATTTTGCTAGCTTGAGCAGTAATTTTCTTTTGTGATGGCCTAATATTGGAATAAAGGATTAAATCATCCAGATTCTTGTGTCATTCATACTTGTCATGAACTTGGGAGCTTAAGTAATTCTAAACCCATGTTTATAAAGTGATTTTTCCAAATGAATGCACAAGTCCTTTGTATGGCAATGAAGTATGAAAAGGGTTAGTGTGACTAGAGCACATGTTTCTGAGATGAAACCCATAGGCTTGTGCAGGTACACCTTGCATTCTCTCTGAAGAAGCATCTATGGAATGGGAATAATTCTTCTGAGCTATCAGTTAAATGAATTTCTGCTGAGAAGTGTTCTCGAGAGGTATTATTGTAGGAAATTGTTCAAATGTAATTGAAAGGAAGGTAATACAAAGGTGTACTTACGTGTCATGGTCACTTGCAAGTTGTGGCAGAGCAGGGTAAAGCAATGTAGTTGAAGGAACGGTAATTGGCATCGTAGCATCTAGGAAATAATGGTCTTATCTCTTCCACAAAACTCAGGGTAAATCCCTTTTCCCAAAGTCTTTTACAATGGAATATACCTATTCTGTTAGAAGGTATAGAAGAAAGTCTTAAGGACAATTATCTATTTTTCATCATTAAGTTTATCCCACTGATTTCTTTTTTTTTTGGAGAGAGTTCTGAGAGAGAAACGCTTCTGATTGAGGTGTGGAGGAGGGATCTTGTCTCAGTCATTTGGGGAAAAATATGTCCAAAGGCACATGTTCAACTTGATAATCTGGTTCAGACTAGCTATCCATGTCCTTCTCCATTTGAAAATTTGAAAAGAAAGTACTTATTTGAATAGTGACTTTTTATTACTGATTGTCAGAAAATTTAGTAGACTAATGCTGATGAGTCATGTAAATGGTGGCAATTATATTAAATATGTGTACTAGCATCAGTAAAGCAATTGATTGCATTATTATTATCTAAATCTGTAAACATTGTTACTATCACAGTTGAATTTTTAATGGTAATTTCTGTTACCTTTTTGATTTCCCAGTGTAATTTGGAGTCTCTGCTAAAGGTAACAAATGTAAATCTAAATGTCTAACTAACAGTTGTCAGACTAACAATTGATACAGTCTGTTTCAACCCATCATTAATCAGATGGTAGAACGTACATGTCGACCCATCATTAATCAGATGGTAGAATGTACATGATTTCGTGTGTTTCTATTCTTCAGAATAAAGTGCAGCATACAGCTCTTGGCTAGAGACTGCTTCTTTCTACCAACAAACAGTGAAACTTTCTTATTTTCTCTCCACTCTTTCACTTAGATTTTTCTTCACTTCCTTGTCTTTGAAAAGAACAGAAATATTTGAAAGGTCTTTTCCAACTCTGGACCATTTTCTGTCTCAAACCTTTTCATCACATCTCTTACTTAAGTTTTATTTGTCACTCTTCATCACTCTGCTCCTTTTACACATCTTTTTTTTTTTTCTTTTTTTTCTTTTTCTGACAGCCTGTTCACAGGAACATCTTGTAGCATCGCTGCAACTGGAATGCCAAAGTCTTGCTTAGTGAAACTATATATTTAAATCCTTAGAGAGGATGATTAGAAAAATGAATGAACTTCTGGATTCCTTTTAAAAAGAAACTATCACATTTTGACATGTAAAACTTTCCTCTAAAATGATTACAAAACCGAAAATTAAAGGTTATGTGGTCGTTCCTTTTGATACATTCTAGAAGATCAAATGTACAAATGCTTCTGAAATATAATGTTTTCTTGCTTCTCTAAGCTCTGCAAAGCTTTCTGTTAGTGCTGGAAATTGGTCTGGTCAAAATTCCCGTGGTTTCTTTCCTCTGCCAACCAAGAAAAAAGTCTGAAGTTCTTAAAAAATTATTCAAGCAAAAAAATGTTAAAACCAAGCTTCTGCCATAAGGCCCTTTATTGTCTAAATGTTCCAAATTCTCCTGAAACTCAGCATGCTGCTGTTCTGCTGCTGTTTCTGTTGTTCTATGTATTCTGACCTGGCTGGCCTTGCCATGCGGTCACTTAAACCTGTTTTGCTCACACCTGAAGACTAAGAGATTTAACTCTCTGCTGAAGGTTTGATACATGATTGTTCTTTTCTGCATCTGTTCACAGTGCAGTGAATCTCTGCTGCTGTTGTGTAATGAGAAAAATGTACATTTTATTTCAGTAGTGTTTTTTCCCCTTAGAAAAAGAGTGTATCAGTTTTGAATTAATGTAGATCTCCTGCACTGCATTCTTTTGTTCGATTCTTTCTTACTTTGCTTCATGTTCCTGCTCTGAAAGCTGTCACCCTTATTTCAAAGTGGTCACCCCCAGATTTTGCCCAGGTCCACCAGTTAGCTCCTTTGTGAGATACCAGAGAGTTATCCCAATGGGCTGTAGAGACGTGTCTGCATAATCAGAGTAATAGCTAAGCTGTTTGGAAAAGAACTCAATATCTGCAGTTACCAGGGAGATTACCTTGTCCTATGATGCAATCCTGGCCATATGCAGTCTCACCTATGGAGCAGTGCTCCAGGGCCTGCACTGTGAAATCAGAGCAAAATCTCTGGAACAGTCCATAGAGCAGCATAAGCTAACAAGTTTTGTGTTCAAAGTCAGGAAGCTTAGTAAAGCTGTACTTGAACACCTGCTTTCTAATTGTTGCTCATTAACTTCACTATTATAGGAGAGATGGTAGCCTTACAGGGTAGGCCACCTGGTTTAAGACAAAAATATCTTTTCATGCAGAAGAATATGCATGCAATCATATGACATAACTTTATCTGGGAAAGGCAGCTAGGGTGTTTGTCTGGAAAAACTTTCCTTCCATACAGCCATATGTGTGAAATTGGGTTTTAAAAGAGACATTTAGGGTGAAAAGATAGAATTGAGCTTATAATTGGTGGTAATGGTAGATGATTTCTGATTCTAAGCTGAGTGATGGAGTTAGCATGAGTAAGTGCCTGTGTTAGCAAATGCTCTTCCTTCTTGTAACTGAGCCATGAGTCATTAGAATTATGGTGCGCTATAAAACTTAATTAGCATTAAAGTATTCTCTCAGGTGATATACATTTTAACAATCCTATATTAATAGTCACATCCCAGAAGTCCATCACAGATTTCATGGTTTAATTATCTCTCCTCAGTGTTTAGAACCTGTCTGGATTGTCCACTCTTTGGCAATAAGTGGCAAATTCATTCTGGTTTTAGTAAGTTTCTGCATGAAGTAGTTTCACATCCTGTTAATATCTGTCTAAATTTTGGCTGTCTGGGCAAATAGATAGTCAGGAATAGTCAGCATGGATTTATGAAGGCTAAATCATGCTTGACGTAATTGCTTTCTACATTGAAATGAGGAAGGGGAAGCAGAAAAAGTGGTGCATGCAATATACCTTAATTTTAGTTAGCATTTTTACACCATCTGCCACGGTATTTTCACTTGGAAGCTCATGAAATATGGACTGGAAATATGGATAATTAAGTGGACTGAACATTGGCTGGATCTTCATGTTTAAAATGTAGTAATCAGTGGATGGACATCTATTTGGTTGCTGGTAAGCAGCAGAGTGCTCCAGGGGTCAATACTGAGGCCCAGGTCATTGAGTAACTTCATCACTGACCTGGGTCATGAGACAGACCGCACTTTTATCAGATCTATGGATGACGGCAAATGGGGTGAAATGACTGACATACCAAACAGTTAAACTTCAACCCAGAGAGACCCCGAGAAACTTGAAGGTTAGGCCAATAGAAACCTATTAATTTCAGCACAGAAGTAATTCAAGGGTCTGTACCACGGGTAGAATAATCCATGCATTACAGGCTGGGAACTGACTGGCTGAGAAACAACCTGAGAAAAGGACCTGGATATGCTTGTAGGTGCCAAGCAGAGTATGAATTAGCAATGTATTCTCATCTTAAAGAGGCAAACCAGGCGCTGGAGTTCCTTAGGGTGAGTGTGGCTAGTAGATTTGAAGGAAGTTACTCTCCTTTACTTAGCACTGGTGAAGACACGCATAGACTACTGTGTCCAGGTTTGGCTGCCTGCTTCAAGAACAATGTTGAGTAGCTGGAGAGGGTCCATTGGAGGGCTACTACAATGATACGGGGTACACATGTCCCATAAGGAGAGGCTGAGGAAAGTGGGCTTGTTTAGTCCAGAGAAGAGGGGCCTAGAATGGTGGCCTACAGCTACCTGAAAGTGTGACAAAGGTGATGGACACAAAGTCTCTTCAGTGGCAGGTGATAAGCAAGAGGAAATAGCCTCAGGCTGTGCCTTGGGAGGTTCATGTTGGAAATTAGGAGAAAACATTTACACTGTTAGCATAGAGCTGCAGTGGAACAGGTAGTGGTATCTTGATTCTAGAGCTTTTCAGGACTTTACTAGATAAAGCCCCAGCTGACCTGAGTTGTTCATACACCAACTTTGAGCAGAAGGCTGGACTAGAGACTCTAGAGGTGTCTTCCAAATAATATTTTTATGATTATGTGATTTTTATTTCCATTACTACTACTTCACTCCATGACAAAAAAAAAGTTTTTAAATTTTATGAACAGAGATAATTCTGCCTACTGTATTGCTAGGCAAGGCTTTCTCTGTTTGCTAGTGTGCTGTTGATTCACCAAATGAGAGATAATTTCCTTTTTGTTGACAGCTGAGATATGGAAACATTGGTCATGGTTCTGATTTGAGATCTCAAATTAGTAATATTTCTAAAGATCTTTTTAAAAACAGGATTAATATTAAAACAAATACATGGATCAAAGCTCTGCAGCTGAAATCAACTAAGTCCCGCCTTTCATACCTTTTTTCCCTCTTTCCATCTCTGTCAGTTTTAGGTCACATTAAATCTAAATTACTTACTAAAGCCACAACTTTGCCAGAAGTTGCTCAATGTGTGATGAAAACAAAAGTGAAAAGTGAACTTTTAAAAGGTTTTATATGTTCATTTTTTAACTGAAAGCTTGGTGCAAAAAATGAAATACGTAAGACTGAGAGAAAATACTGAATCACTCCATAGGAATACAAGTATTTTTACCCCCCATTCAAAAAGAAAAAAAAAAAAATGTCCTGCAGACTGCTTTAGAGAAGTTTCAACCCACGAGGGAGAAAGGTAAAGGACAGCTGTGTGATGGTAAATGTTACATCCTAGGGCAATGTGAGAATTCTTCCATTGATCTCTGCTACTGCTGATCAGGGTACAGCACACCTTTTGCCTGGCCCCTGAACAGTTAGGTTTACTCTACTGAGATAAGACTATAGCTGGACTCCAACAATTTCCTAGCACATTTCTTCAGGGTAGAACGAGGCCTCTGCTTGTCCAAATAGACAGCTGCTAGATTTCATTGCCACTACGCTGTCTATTTTTTCTACATGGAAGTTTTTCAATGAACCTACATCTGGTCAGTCAGAAATTGTAGAAGAGTGGAGTGGAACCTTTTGAACTTGACATTCACTTACTTATTCTAGTGTGCATAAGATGTGAAAATAAGTGGTATTGGTTCCTGGATAGCTTGGAAAGCCCGTGTGCTGGAAAACCAACCGTTATTTCAACTTTTCTATTTCTGTTAACCATAACGTCTATGAGTGTGGGTGAGACACAACATTGATGAGTTCAGTCTTCCATCAATACAATATTAAAATGCATTGCAAGCAGTCAATGTAATATTAATAACAGTCAATCATAAACAGGTTTCAGAATGCATTTGAAACATATTTGATAACTGTAATCCCCACCTTTGTGTGGCCAGCTACTGGAGAATGTGGAAAAAGGCTTTGGAAGGCCTAAGTGTCTCTTTTTTCATGTAGCGATTGTCAAATACTATGAATTTCAGATGCTCTACTACTCTTTTGTGCTTGTTGTCCCACACTAATTACTAACCACTTTCCATTACAAAACACTTATAAAATCTGTTATGATTTCCCCATGAATATTGCATTTGTTATAAATGTAACATGTCAAGCCCTGGTAGCTTCTACAATTCAGATAAGGATGCTTATGAGATCACTGTCAGATTCAGAAAATATCTTTTTGCATTCATACTTCACAAACAGCAACAGTTCATTCCTATCTTAACCTCATTTTGGAATGGATATGGGCAGAGTGCAGATCAAACACATTAAGTAGTGATGGCCAAGTATCTCCAGTTAACAAGACATGAGGGACCTTGGTATACATACTAAGGATATAATGTCCATATAGAATAACAGGTTCCCATGAGGAATTGCATGTTGAACAGTATTATATATTGCTGGTAACTGGATCCTGAGATATGACCAGATAGTGACACATAATCAAGATGTAGATACATTTTGTAGTAATGTAGATGTCTCTCAAATTCTTTTTCCCTTCACTAGTAATACCCAGAGGAATTGGATTAACATAATTTCCTCTTTACTTTTTGAGATTTAATTATGCTGTCTCCTACTTTATAATTTTTTTTCTCTCTCTGTTGCCTAACAAAGGGCAATATCTCTTTTTGTCCATACTCTTCCCTTATTTGCTATCACACTACACTCTGGGCAGCTCATTTGTTAAAATACACTGGTGCTTGTAGTCACAGTCTATGTCTAACTCAGGGTATCCAGCTTTGTCACAGCTGTCCTAGAAATAACTTAAAAATACCTTGTGGAAAATGCTTGGTGTCAGTGCATCTGTATTGAATCTCTCCATTGCCAAGACAGAGAACATATATAGACACATGGGAACACCGAGAAATTGTTTTAGTATGTGAATGTACTCATACTGACAAAGCTTTGGTTTGCTATTATAATAAAAAACAAAAAAAAAGTACATAAGGAAAGCTGGAAAGCTGGCTGCCAGCTGCCAGGCTCTCTTCCATCTTCATGTTGTAAACCTTGGAGGAGGTTGCAAAGAAAAGACATATCATAACATAGTTACGGTTGTCCTCTTTCTAACATTCTTTTAAATTTATACCTTACCAAATCTAAAGATAACTTTTAAGTTCCTGCTTAAATAGTAACATCTGTGAACAAACATAGCTGATGATTCATCATACTTGGTTGTTGTGGAGATTAAATTTCACCAGGAAGAGAGAAACAATTAATCTTTGGTTTTCATTGTAGCCTTTTCTGAGTAATGAATTAGTAGTATCTGACCAATACAACAGATTTTGAGGTCCTAATCCAACTTTACAGAAATACAAATACTCACTGTTAGCCACTTACAACTAATATAGTTTGAATAAAACTTCCAAATTCTTCCTTTAAAAATATATTATTTTCTTAAATGCTTTTGGTATTGATTTTGAGATTCTAGGGAATTCAACAAACAAGCAGGAAGCTACCTTATGACACCTGGGTCAATGATTTTTTTTTTTTTTCTCCTCTTATCTTCTCTTACGACATTTATATACTGAGGATTTTTTGTTCTCTGATTTTCCATTGACAGGAATGCCAGAAGCAGTCTTAGGCCTCAACATATTTGTAGTAGTCCCTTGCTTGTTGTATGATTGCCAATTAAGTTTCAAAACTAGAATCAATAATGTTTCACTTAAATATGGACAAATTTAAAGTTTTCTGAGAGTAATGTCATGTTGTATCTATGCAACAATTTACGCCAGAAAGTGGTGGAAGTTCCTGTCATATTGACTTAAAGTGTTATTTTCTGAAGTTGAACAGCTTTTGCCCATGGTGATTCTCTTGACTGTGTTTGTAAAGCTTTGCTTTTAAAAAAGAGAGGTTGTATGAGGACAAAGACAGAAAACCAGAGCAATAATCCTTTGCAAACTCTTAAACTACCAGTGATGTGGAAGGTTTCTGAAGTTGTTTCATGAGTCTGTAAGAACATACTAGAAATATGGAACCTTAGTTCTTGGGGTGAAAAAAAAAGTTGTTTTCGGTTGCTTACTTCAGAGTTTTTAAAAATTCGTAGTTTTTCTAGTTGAATTTTAAATGGAAATTAATTTGATACTTCACTGAGCATTCGTTTCCAAACAGGAAAAATCCAACCTTCTTCAAAAGTTTATTGTCGATTCTAGACTACATTTTAGATCTAGATTTTTAGTTTTGGATTTTAGATTAACTGTCCTACACTAAAGATGGATACCATGTATCCTACTGTAAAGGGGGTTGGAATAAACTATTACAGAAAAGAGAAAACATTCTATTTCATTAAATATTTGCACTCTTATACTGATAAAAAACTTCCATTAGTCGTACACAAGTATAGCTGATACTACAGAATTAGTCTCATTAACCAGAACAGAATTCAAAATCCCATTCAGTTACATCAGTATTACTGCCATCCTATGATCTAAACACAATTTTTTGAAAATTCATAGCAGTGCAAGTAGCTATCGTGTTCTGTATTTACATTTGTTACCCATTGTGTAAAAGACATTTTGCTTTTACAGGTGGAAGGATTCAAGATGACGTACGTGTTGCAAGAGAGAGAGTATTAATAACCTTATGCAGTTTTTATCTACTTGGAACCATTCTTTCTGCTTCTAAATCCATTATCATCACTAAACACAACTCACTAGAGTTAGTTATTGTGGTAGCAACAGAATATTCTTTTGTTTCTTGTCGTGTTTTGTACACTGCTGTTTAGAAGTGTTGGTGGTGAGAGGTGGGAATAGGTAAAATGCATTTCTTCAAAATTTAGGTAATCCAATTATTTTTTTCTTCAGAATAGCATGTGTCTTGATTTTTTCACTGTTCTTCTTTGTGATGTTAATTACATTCAGATATGCAGTGCCCAAGGTGGTTATTTATAAAGATGCCCTACAAACAATTTGAAATTATGCTATGAGAAAAAGATGTGAAACTATCCATTTAGAATAGGACCAGATGCTTCATGAATACTGTGCTTTATTTTGCTTAGTTTTCCAATTGACTTAAATCTATTGAAATCTTTGAAACAGTATGGGCTGAGCCTCCTGCAGCATAGGAGCCTTCTGTAGGAAATGAACCTGCAAATGAACTTCGTGAATTTGGTATATTACTCCTGTGGTCTGATTGACTTCAGCTATGACTTTTGCATGAAAGGTGTTTGTGTGCCATGAAGCAAAGAAAGCAAATAAATATTCCTTCAAGTGCTTTCATTGCCATTGAGGTAGGCAGCTCGGTAGAGCTAAATGACTGGAAACACTCATGTGAGTTGAAAAGTTGCTTAGAACATATTTTATTAAAGATGATTAGTGACAACTGTCCCACTGCTCTCTTATATGGTTATTGCTATTGTAAGTGAACCCAGTTGTTGGAGCCACTATTATTTTTGTGACAAAACAGTCTGGTTAAAGATGAATTGTTGTTCCTAGTGGGTTATGAAGGCACATTCCTAGGCTCAGCTATCCTGCCTGAGGCACACGCTTGGGCTCCAAAAATCCACTTGCTTGTTGTCAGGTACCTGGAGACCTTTTCATCCTTCAGTTGGCTGTGCAGTCTCCAAGATGGGCTCTGAGGTACCTGAATCTCCATTTCAGTTTTTTGGGGGATTATAAGCATTACTGATTAAGTAGAAGACTGCTATCTCAGCAGTCATCTTTCCTGGTAAGATCTAGCATAAACATGACCAACTACACTGTGGTAAATGATAGTACTGCCAAGACATGAATTTTCAACCATTCTGAAACTAAATGTAAGCTAGGATTGAATTTTCCAAAAGGTTTTGAGTATGAGCATAAGTATGAGTTTTAGAGATGTTGTGCCACTTCTCACTTAAGTTCTCAGAAATTATAGCATTAATTCCAGGATGTGGGAGACTTAATTTCAATTTCCTTCTCTTTCTATAGGTAGCAATATACTTCATCTTATAAGAGTATCCTGACTACAAGAATACGGCTGTTTGTCTTGGTTTTGGCTCTGTTGGTTTTGCAGGGGAGTTCTCTCGACCTGGCCTGTTAGATTTCTGCCTCGTCTCATAAAATGCTTATTTCTGAACTGTAAAAATGAGTATGATCTAGTTTGATGGTTAGGGCATCTTCTCAGGAAGTGGGAGACTTGGATATCCAGTTACTTATTGATAAGATGCTCATATGAAATTGAACTGTGTCATCAGGAAAAATGAGCTGGACAGTTTCCTGAGAAGGAGGAAATGAAGATTCTAATAATTTTTGGCAGTGGAAGAAACCAGTCTGAATCATGCATTCACATTTTTGCCCCGGTGCTATTAAGCTCTTATACGAATCAGTCTTTCACTTCCTTTTTTAAAAAGCTATTGAAAACTTTTTTTAAAAAAATTGGTAAGACAAAGGAAAGATTTTTACCTTTGCTTCAGTTTAACCTACTTTCTAAAAAACTGAAGGAAAATTAAAACAGATCCACTTCCTTCAGGAAAGTTAAGGATATGCTTGCTGTAGGGAGAGTTTTGCTTAGTTCTGATTTGAGTGCTTTGTGAATCTAAATCTTTCTTTCTATGAAACTGACATTTGCCAGTGTTTGTAAAACTGCTCAGAGTCCATTCTGCAACTTTCCTACAAGTTCTTATTACATGTAAAATTAACTATGCTTGTGCTAAGATAGATACCTACCTTGTATAGATATAGAAAATCTATATCAAGTAGATCTTTTCTCTTCTGCATGCCATGTATTCCATCTGGGAAGTTGTAGCTTCTTTTCCCATGTCTGCAGAGTAGAGGAAAACAATAAACAAAAAGCTCTGTCCCATGGAAGGCTGGCTGGTGTTAGTTCTGCTTAATAACTTTGAGCTGTTTTCAGCAACCATTCTATCAAAGGGTTGTCAAATAAGTCTTCTCAACAGAGCAATTATCCAGATGTAGTGCAGTAGATTCTCTCTAGGCATCTTCAGGCTTGTTTCCAGTCTAATAATTTGACATCGATACGTCCTATTCTGTCATTTAGTGGAATACTGCCACTGAACTAGCTACCAACCTAACGAAACAACTAAACTGTAAGTTGCCTGCACCCATGATGTACGTAATAAAAGCTTTGTGGAAACATGGAGAGCATGTAAAAAATCAGAAATTGGTGAATATTGTTGTAAAACATATAAAATATTTCTGAATGTGTAACATTCATCTAAGTTCTTAATGCTGTTAAAATGCTGTCAGAATAAATAAAATTTCAATAAAAAATTACTGGCATTCATATAGATGTAAAACCAAGTCTTTAATAGCTGGGATGACAAAACCTTTAGTTCATAACCTAGGAGAGAGAGTCTATGAATAAAACAAATAAATGAATCAATGTTTGGACAGCTTTTCTGTATAGAATACTCATGTACTCATTTACTCATTCCTCCAATTCAGTTTCATATTCAGGTTTCAGATTTGCTTATTATATCAGTGAAAGTAAAAAAATCAAATTTGTACAAAAAATTCATTGAAATTCTATTGCTGGTAATAGTATTATAGGCAAATCCTTGTAAAAGTGACATCTGAGAGAAGGTCTGGCTCATTTGTCCTGAGACAAAGCAGTTGAAGTGTCAGAGTCTATAGTCCCACTCATCTTTTTGCTAAATAACAGCCCTTTCTCCCCAGAGGGGATTGTTATCATGATATAGATAAACTATTAAGTTCTGCAGCAGTAATTATATATATGTGTAATATACCCATTTATAACAATTTATAGTGAAGACACAATTATATTTCGGGAAAGAGCTTTTGTAGTATGTAATCATTGAAATAATTCTGAGTGAAACAGATCTCTAATAAGTAAAACAATTCTGTGTACAAGAAAAAAATACAGATGTTAATGTCTTTAACAGTAAAAAAATTGTTTTCCCAGCTGATACAGAACTTTGGATATCTATGCAAATAAATCCCTAAGTTTTTTTTGAAAATTGTCTATGTTTTATTTCTGAAACTTTTTTTAGACTACTCTTTATCTAATCTAGAAGATGGGAACAGAAAAATACCTAATTATATTGGAAACAATAAAGGGACAGGTTTTGTGTTTCATAAAGGAAAGGAAGGAAAAACCTCTTTTTGTGACTTTTAAATTTGAGAAGAAAGATCACTAGCAGTATCAACAAGGGACTGGGTAACTTTCTTAAATAAACCTCAAATAATTGTGGAGACAGCAAGGTTCCTTGAATTGCTCAATTAACTTCCTGCTTTTGGTTATCAATATCTTTGGTTCTTTCAATTTATTCTTTATTACTGCAACATGTTTTAGAATACGTGCATGCAGGATTTCCCAGGTTTTATTATGGAAGTAGCAAAATGAAGCTTTTTTTCCTCATGCTTTTCTGTTGCATATTTTCATTTTTGCCTTCTAGTTTTATTGCCTCTCCTTTTGGGGTGGTTGCCTCTATTGGGCTGCTTTGAGCAGTACCTCAGTGGGATTTAAGGTTCCAGGTGTTATTTCATGGTTTTTTTCAGCCAGTGTATGTGGTATTCCTGTCGCTTTAGAAATTATCTCTGCAACTGCTGAAGCTTTTGTACAGATGGAGCTTTATTAAAATGGAAAAAAAAGGAAGAAAAGAGGAAAAAAAAAAGAGCATAGTCTTGGCCTTCTAATATAGTTACTGTCTTTTTTCAGGGTTGTATGCAGCCAGATTAAATATTGTAGTCCCTTTCCTGCCTCATCAGGTGGCACTTACAGCTCATGGTTCTATGAAATACCTCTTCCCTTTGTTTCATTGTAAAACATACCATTTCATTACCATTGGGTTTTGCATTGTTTTGATATGGATGCACTGAAAGCAATATGGACAGTGATGAACCACAAAAGAAATCAGTTGGTCATCTAATTGCCTTCCCTAGGGATGGGATGCTACCAAGCGCTTAAAATCACTTAATTAGACAGTGATACATGCTGTGTGGTTGTCACTTGCAGAATTTGAAGCAAAAATAACAATAAAGCAAAAATTTCACCTATAGTGACCCTTGTGTAATTGTACAGAGCAGTTCTTCCTACCTTGATTAATAGCCATGACAGTGACCATTTGGCCAGATATTTAAAACTCATA
This sequence comes from Burhinus oedicnemus, assembly GCA_008921705.1. Taxonomy (NCBI): domain Eukaryota; kingdom Metazoa; phylum Chordata; class Aves; order Charadriiformes; family Burhinidae; genus Burhinus; species Burhinus oedicnemus. The sequence goes on from VFFE01007704.1 coordinate 541,204, forward strand.
ATAATGGAGCAATTTTTAAGTTTACCATCTGTGTTCTCAAAAAATGGCACTTAAGGCTTCATAGTACAGAAGTGTGTAGTTTCTGTTGAAAAAGCTATTAATTGTATTCATAATCCAAAATGCATCATCAAAACTGATTTGATTCTATAACATTGGGAAATGCTGATGAACATAGCAGGTGAATAAATATGACTCTCTTCTGTGGTGGCAGAATAAGAATATGCGTAAAAGAAGGTAAATGCTATTTATCCTTTGGATTTTAGACAAAGTATTTAGAGTTGAATGCAATGTCAGAGGCTGGTTTTCTGTATATGATGTGGTGAGGTTTACTGACTCAGAAATACTTGCAGTGGTTATAGATCTTCACTGAATAATAAGCAATCCATTTTTCAGCTAGAAGGACCCAGAAATGTATAGAGAAGAAGTTGGTAGTTACTAGACATGCTCCATGTCTTTTTCTGAAGCTGTAAAGCAAAATTCTACCCAGACTGAAGAAGCTTCCAAAATGAAAGCCTGGAGAAACTGATCCATGTCGAGCTCAAAGGAAAAAAAGTTAAAGGTAGACATGGGAGACAACTCCACAGACACTAGGGATGATTGTCCGAGTGCCCAGTATGATGTTGTAGGCTTGTTTTTAGGTACTCATCAGCTTTGACATAAATTTCCAAAATCAGTCTAGCCTTTTCTCAAGGACTGGGCATGCTGCTAGGTCAAAGATCTTATAACTTGAGAATGGAAAGATGAAGGACTAGTTGCCTGCTCAGTCACTTTAGCATCTTCGGAAACACTGTTTGTGGAAGTTGGAAGGAAATGGGTAGGTTCTTGTATGCTAAAGTAAAAGTGTGTATGAGCTGCACTGGCAGAAGCATTACAGCAACTGAACAATCAAGTCTATATAAAGTATATAAAACTTTGCTAGTGCTATGTGGTCTTCTTACTCGGGCCGACACTGTCTGTCTTTTCTTCTCTCCTTGCTTCCTCAATCTGTTCTCTCAAAACAGCTCACAGTTACCCGTGCTCAGCTGATCTCAAGCAAGTTACCATCTCCTCCTTTTACAGAGTTTTCAACCCAATCCAGAGCACAGCAGCTAGAGCAAAGCTAACAGGTGGCTTCCCTCCTGCTGCCAAGCTAAAACCTTTTAACAACAGTATTACGGTACACTAAACAAACAAATGTTTATAAAATTCACATTATCATTATCATATTAGCAAAAGAAAAATGTCTCTATTAAGGTAAGCAGAGGTACAAGAAATGTGTATGTGAAGATATGTGACTGAACCCTAGGGGTAGAATGTGACTCTCTGAATAAACCCCTTCAGTGGAAGAAGGCTCATAGGAGATGGGCGAGGAGGATGCACCCATGAAGCTCAGGGAATAATGCAGGGTGTGACTGACCACAGCTGTTGCACAGAAGCTGACTGTATCCCAACACAGACTATGAAAACTAAACAACTAACAATAAAATTTCAAAGAGATCGATGGGCATGAGTGACTTCCCAGCAACTGGGGACACCCGGCGTTGTGACAGTGAGTGTATTATAGAGGCTGCTAATGGGGACCACATTGGTATTGTGATCGAACCATGTATTGCAATTGTTATTTTTTGTTAAGTGTAACTTACATTTGTATTGTGATTTCAATGTATTTTGTATCATTCTGCTAAATCAAAAATCCCATGTAACATCCACGGCCTTCAAACAAATAAATTTCATGTTAAACATTACAGTCTCTGCTCATGGAATATCTAAAACAGCCTGGTCAGAGCATATTGGACTCTGACAGAATAAGAGAGGGTAGAAGGAAGACATCTAATAAAACCATACAAAAAATATCCAACAAAAAAAACCTATTAGAAAAAGTCACTTAAGTGCCTGAGCTGCACTTTTCTGAGATGAATAAATAGGCTGATATTTCCTCCCTTTCATGTACTCTGTGTGTTTTGGAAAATTGTATGCAGTAATGAGAATGTTCTAGACTTGTCATTTTTGTAGACTAAGATCTTACATCAGATACTGCCCGTTCGAGAGTTCAAGAACTTAGTGATTTAATGATAGGTCTAGAACACCAATGTTCTTTGTGGGCATTTGTGTTGGTGGAGTCCACTTGCTTCACCTTCACCCTTCCTGAGTAACAAGGACTGGAAAGATTTGCTGAAGTTGAGGTCTTAATGTTATCCCATGTCACAGGTCTTGATACTTAAGCAAAAAGTATATTGAAGGAGCTGAAGATATGCTTTGGAAGAAGAAATTAATCGACATATAAAAAGTCACTGCAGCAATACTAGCTGTTATGACAACTTGCATACCCACCGAAACCGGTGGGTATGGCGTCTATACCCAGATAATTCTTTTTCTTGAGTGACAACTGCAGTTGACTGATACCTCCTGTCAACCTAGGTTAAAACAATAAAAAATTAAAAAAAAAAAAAAGGAAATCCTGATTGGAAACTATTTATGTAGACTTTCTATTGGTCAGACATATAGATTACAAC